>JAUZND010041933.1:0-20827 GCA_034780555.1 Coelogynopora nodosa | reverse complement strand
ATAATCAGGGGTCGTTGCTTGAAACTATCATAATCAGGGGTCGTTGCTTGAAACTATCATAATCAGGGGTCGTTGCTGGAAACTATCCTGCTATGCACCCTCCTGATATAATATAACCTGTAGAAAATGCAATATATTTATTTTTAGCAACGTTTCTGAAATCCCAATTTTATCCCGAAATTTAATTGAAAAATGGTCAAATCCGATGTTTTTTTCCGATCAGGACAGCAAATTTGGAAATCCCGATTTGGTGGCAACTATGCAAAGGTGAGAGAGAAAGCTACACAGCACCTTATGAGATCTGAAATCGCAGCTTTCTGCGTGATTTCAGTCCTGAGACAGTGTAACAACAAGAGGAAGGAGGTGCTCACTTTTCTGCGGCTCTTTGTCGACATTCTCAGTGACAACAGCGAGAAGATTGGGGTTGAGATACTTATAGAGGACGTTTCGATCTCCGAGAATGCGACCCACTGAATGAATAAGTTCTGTTGGAAGAAGAAGAATTACACCTTAATGTACAATATTATATCAAATAACACTATATAAACTAAAATAATTGCATCATTTTAACAATATCTGGGTATCTTAACAATATATTTAACAATAACAACGCGGAATGTAATATAATGTGCATATACCATATTAAGCAATAAATGTAATTACTACTATACAAAGTAGTACGACAAGAAAAGGTAATATTTATTTTAGCAACGACAATAGTGAAATAATAATAGACTGTTTACAGATTTTCGAAATAGTTTCGAAGCAAACTTTCAAGTAAAAAAACTTTTTTAACATTAATTTTCTTTCCAAAGAACGTAGTAAACATAACATGAATGGTCCTTCTACCAGAATGCATCAATTTCAAATATGTTTTAGCTCTGGGTTCAGCAAAATTATTTCAATACTGTTAACTGTATCACAAGTTTCTATACTTTCTTAAAAAGAACAAAAAATAACTAACATCTACAAAATTCAGAGATTGTTTTATCAAACTTTCTTGATTAAATCGATCAATAAATTATAATTTAAGAGAGAGAGGAACACATCCAAACATTTACCGTGCTGCGGTAATCTGGCAGTCGACACGATCTTTTGATTCCCAGCCCCCAGGAAGAGCCGCCACTGCAGTTCCGCCGTATAGCGAGAAATAACGGTGTCCTTGTGCAGTCGGTAGCCTAGGATACGGCCCGTAGTCGGATCGATTGTGTGCAGGAAGACGGGAGTGGAGACCAGGTTGAGTTGGTGGTTTGGAGGGTAGACATGAACCTGGGATTGTATTGGAGAGCAAAGAGAAGGAGTTCACAACAAAAGGTCTGACTGCTGCAAGTTTTAGAGAATTAATATTGTAGGTTTAAGTATGTATGACCCGTCTTATGGGTTAGTGTAATGTTGGGTACCCAATAATAGCCACGGGGGATATGGGGTCATGCCTCTCACCAATACTATGAAATATAAATGAAAAAATGAAAAAGAAATTCACGAGAAAATGTGTTTGCCAGTTTCTGAATATAGTTGAAATGCTAAAATCAAAAATGTGAAATCATTGAACGACAACTTTTCGAGAGATAAAAAATGGATATTTATTATTGATTTTTACTATTTTACTCTTTAATATACTACAATAATACTCAAATAAATATAAACACATCAGTTTCTGATTATTTTTGTTATGTTAAATTGAAAAAGGTTAGATGGGAATATTTTAACCGTGAATAGCTTTTCGAGAAAATCTATATTATTCAATACAGAGTAAACATACATTATATTTACACACATAATTATATATAGAGATTTTATGACAACAATAAATTAAGGGAAATAATATTTGCATTATTAAAGAACAAACCTGACCAAACACGAAAGAATGTGCAAGCTTTGTCAAATAAACAATAATAAATTCACAACAAGGAATATTAGTAATGTCATAAAATAATTAATGCAGAACATAAAATACATTCGTATAAAATATAAACTTGTAACTAACTAGTTAAGTAACCCTTCTTATATTACATATTAGTATCGTATGCTGTACAGAAGACTATTACTTTGATGTTGGAAGAAAGTTCGCATTTGCCACAACAAAACCTATATTTCATAAATATCAATATAACATAAGTATTCATCTCAAGTTGGTTCAAAAACAATTTCATGACCAAATTAATACACACAAATGTTTAATATTCATTAAAAAGATATGCAAATCATATTCGGCCCAGTTCAAGAACCGAATGGTACTAGTGGTACCCAATTCATTCCTTAAACATCACTGTTATCTTGTAAAACTAATCGAAATGGGAAATAGAAGTTCAGCTATTCATATCAATAATCTATTTGGTAGAATATCAAAGATATGTAATTAAATATATTATACCATGGTGCACTGAAAAGCCTGACAACAATATACTATTACCGCGTGATAATTGTGGTCAATATTATGTTATTATATTATTAGACTTAGATTATTATATTAGACTTATATAATATTACAATCACAACTTATGAGATAAATCAGTGTATAGAACGTGATGAAGAAACAAGAACAACAATAATGGATATAAAACAATCTGGTAAATGTCAACTTTCAAGGATCTAAACATACTATACGACTGGGGAAGCTTTTACTATTTAATAGTGGCAATCATTGACAAAAAGTTAATAAACAAAATAATTTAGTAGGCATCAAAAGCTATCAAATGAGTACACAGTGTTATGTTATGGCTGCACAAAAATATATATTAGCCTATAGAGTAGTGTATAGATTTCCATCAACATAGTCAAAATAGAACTATATATTATAACGTCCCCCACATTAAACTATCAGATAAAAAAACAATGTAAGCCACAACAAACACTAGAAACTTTTGAAAACAATGATCAGTTTACAAGAAGTATACTCAGTATATGAGAGGATTACATAAAATATGCATAGAAACATGTAAAAATGGTGTGCCTGCAACTCACATTACCAAATACAGACAATTCATAAATCATTCATCAATTTAAACTGAGTCTTAGAGCAAAAAACATTTATTGATTGATAGAGGGAAACTTTGCACAATAAATGAATTATTCAAAACTTCATGAAATTATATAATCGATGCAAACTAGAAAGTTTTATGTGTTCTACATTTGGTCACAAAACAAAGGTTATTACTTCTCCAGGCGGGACGACTGAATAACATCGAACAGGAATAGCATCGAACTGGAATAACATCTCCTATATTTTTATTGGTCACTGTTAATCCGGTTCGATGTTATTCAGCCTTCCCCTCAAAGCTCCAACTGTCCTCATCAATCCAATAATACGTAGTTGAAGCAGTAAATGCCTTCTTTCTTCCCTCAGATTCATGATTGCGGACTTTTTGGGGATTATTTTCTACTTCTTTATATCGCGCAGCTGCACCCCCATTATTGTGCATCCGAATATTGTCTTTCAACAGACGTTGTGCAATTATCTATCACAGAGACTTGTTTAACTAAAACCAACGTTCAATGAGGCTTGCACATGCATAAGACAGAGAATGATTCGAATGAATTTTATCAATTCGACAGCATTTCAGATTTTACAGTGAAGAGATAGACTGTCTTATTTCTTGAAATCTTTCAGAATATTTGTTATGGTACTTCGGAAACATAGACTCATATACTGACTTTTTATAGACTTAGTCTCTTTCTGAGGCAGATATCTAGTCTAGATAAATTAATGATCACTTTGAAGGCTTTATCAATACACTTTTTAATCTAGGACCAATACTTTCTGATCCACATAGATAGAATTAGTGGGTAGCTTACAACGTTTATCAATAACATGCGACACCGGGAAAGAAAATTCTAAAAGATTTTCTAGATGTTTTTTATAGCTGTTTTGGAATCAAATCCAATGACTGACTTTGTATTTATTGAAACAACAAATTTATGAATAATATAAAAACTGGAAAATTTCCACGACTTTTCCGGGTTTTCCAGAAAGTTCCTCATCCTTAATTTTACAAGATGCAACGGACTCTGTGGATGATGTTAATTTTGGATAAATTGGATAATGTGGCATGAGAAGGCAACATAACTATATAAATAGAATTCCTGTTTTTCAGATTTTTTCGGTTATACGTTAAAACAAGAACTTTACCTTGATAATATACTACTCCATTTTAAGAGATTAATCTGAATCTATAGTTTAGTACTAAAAACCTAACAAAAAATTTGCGTGAAATTATATCAGGATATTATAACAATTATACAAAATGAATTGATTTGTGTTATTGTCTTTCATAATATGTAAGTAAGTATAATCTTGATGTGTCTATATCAATATAATTATAACTACTGTTAACAACATATAACAATATTAATCTTGACTACTCCGGCTAATCCGGAGCTACAAAATGCACAGAAAAAAGTCATAAATAACCAATGTTCGGATAATACTAATAAAAGATAAAAAAAAGTAGTGTGCAGTGAACAATACATGTTGAATTTACAATGAACAGAAAGTACAGTGAACATGTGGAAAACTAAAACGCTAGAATATTATTCCTGCATCCATCTACTGACGCTGCTATTATTTTGCACAGAAAACAGATTTGTTAACAGTTCATTTAGCTAAATTATACACCCTTGCAATTACGTTCTCCTTGAGATCAGACTACATTATATAAATGTAGAAATATATTACCAGAATAAGACAAGTCTACCATCGATGACGTAAGCCTCTATTTTATTGATAGTTCGCAGGAGCTTCGTGCCATCATTATTAGTTACGTTATCAGATGAGATAGCTTTCATAAAGGAAACTATATTATTTGATATTTATTCATAGAATAAGTCATTAAAACTAGTTCAGAATGGCCGCAAGTCCGGATTAACCAGGGTTGGGATCAGTCAATACCATTTTACACTTACAAGAAAAGCAAAACAATTCCATTCATAAGTAAATCTCCGTAATAACTGAAAGTCCGGACTAGACGGTTAGGATTTAACTTAACAGGAGTAAACCAGTCCATAGTATGTCGAGTGTAATAGACACATATAATTGCACACAAATTCATGCCATGATCTTCTAACAATAACACAATATGCGTTGGTACAGAACCAATTAGTAAGTAGGAGCTAGTTCGAGGCAAAAACAGAGCTCTGCATAGATCAAAATAAGACAATTACCAGCAAGTGTTCCAAAGTTTAGGATAAATTTAGGACAAATTTAAAAATAACACAGAACAATTTTTTTAAACTAATTTTTGTAAAATGACATAAACAAATATTTTCAAAATAAAATGTCCTCCATGTTTTCCAATAAAGCCTGTTATTATTATTTTGCAGACTCCATTAGTTTCACTCGAACCATCAAACTGCTTCACCTGAGAAGACAGATAAATCGGTCCAACCATAAGATATATAAACATCTCCATGTCTACGGCAACCAGCTTAACTAGGTAATAATAAAGTCAAACTCAACGATAATAGTCATGACAACGAGATAAGGCCCAACAGATGAACATAACATGAGAAGTACAATCACTATGAAACAGGAGGAAATCATTCCTTACAGTAAATAAGTGTATCGAGTGTAAGCAATAGAATAATTATAATCGTTTGGTGAAATAAGAAACAATTTTAACATTAATTAACATACAAAATTGGCATACAGAAATATTAATTTAATCATATTAGATGTCATGTAGATCAATTAGATAAAAAAATTCACATATAATTTTGTTGTTTAATTAATGTTTACCTTCTTTAATATTTTAAAACGTAGAGTAATAATGATCTAGTTGGGTGGATTGCGATAACCAATGTGTTTATTATGTCAAATACATGTTTATTATGTTTGATACGTGTTTATATGTTTGATGTATGTTTATTGTGTTCGGTGTATGCTTATTATGTTCGATGTATGTTTATTATGTTCGATGTATGCTTATTATGTTCGATGTATGTTTATTAAGCTCGATGTATGTTTATTATGTTCGATGTATGTTTATTATGTTCGATGTATGCTTATTATGTTCGAAGTATGTTTATTATGTTCGATGTATGTTTATTATGTTCGATGTATGTTTATTATGTTCGAAGTATGTTTATTATGTTCGATGTATGCTTATTATGTTCGAAGTATGTTTATTATGTTAGATGTATGTTTATTATGCTCGATGTATGTTTATTATGTTCGATGTATGTTTATTATGTTCGATATATGTTTATTATGTTCGAAGTATGTTTATTATGTTCGATGTATGCTTATTATGTTCGAAGTATGTTTATTATGTTCGATGCATGTTTATTATGTTTAATGTATGTTTATTATGTTCGATGTATGTTTAATATGTTCGATGTACGTTTATTATGTTCGATATATGTTTATTATGTTCGATGCATGTTTATTATGTTCGATATATGTTTATTATGTTCGATGCATGTTTATTATGTTCGATGTTTATTATGTAAAATTCGTGTTTATTATGTAAAATTCGTGTTTATTATGTTCGATGTATGTTTATTATGTTCGATATAATATGTTTATTATGTTCGATGTATGTTTATTATGTTCGATGTTTATTATGTAAAATTCGTGTTTATTATGTTCGATGTATGTTTATTATGTAAAATTCGTGTTTATTATGTTCGATGTATGTTTATTATTTTCGATGTATGTTTATTATGTTCGATGCATGTTTATTATGTTCTATGTTTATTATGTAAAATTCGTGTTTATTATGTTCGATGTATGTTTATTATTTTCGATGCATGTTTATTATGTTCGATGTATGTTTATTATGTTCGATGCATGTTTATTATAATCGATGTACCATGTTCGATGTATGTTTATTATTTCATACATTGATTATCGCAATCCTCCCCAACATCAATAGTTTACAATTGATAAATCAAAATATATGTTTGTCAATTGATGATGTCCATTATATCATTAGAGCTGATTGCTGAACATATTAATATATATATATTCAGATTCCCATATTTTTGGCTTTCATTAAAAAAAATTTTTAAATATGATACAATGCATAATAAAAATAGAAAACTGTGTATCTAAATTGGTAAGTAGAAATGATTTCCATATTCACAGCTAATATAAATAATGAATTATAGTATAAGTACAACTATCATGCACAACAGTGGACAATTATTTACTACATATTCAAACAATAACCAACTATATGAGAGAACGGTACAATACAATACAATAAACATCCACATTCTCTATCAATATATTCAACAATATTAAATAAACGTATTAAGTATAACGGAGGCTGGTAATATGGAACGAAAATAAAGCGTCAGTTTGAAGGGTATATGTGAATTCAGTTACCTTGACAGAACGGCCCAGCTAGGATAAAATAAATAATAGAAAAAGGGACAATATGTTTAATATTACACAATTGAGGCATGCTTACAGTTATATTAACATCAAATGCAATAACGTTCTTCGTTCGAACACACTATACACTAAATGTGTAGATGCAAGAAAAACAATATAAACACATTTTCACCACGCGCAAAATACAATTAAAAAATCAATTTGATCATTATTATAACTAGTACCTTAGTATAGTGTTTACTTTTATTAACAACGTGCCATCGGAATGGGACCAACGTGGTCCCAAGATATGGTTTAACTAGTAACACATCGCTAAATGCACTGATTTTGTTGTGAAAATGTTTTAAAAACAATCAAGTGAATTCAGTTCAGTTATAACTAAAATTGTATCAATATTCACAATAATTTAAAATAATGAACTTCGCATGAATATATCTTGTGTATCTTGTTCATTCTTCTAGTTTAATCAATTCTGTATTATCGTTATAATAATATTTATGAATAATTTGACAAATAACTTGTGACATTTGGGTGAAGGGAATATTACAAAAAAAAATTATAGACTAAATTTCTTACTCGTTTTGATGCATCATGCAGGCACATACAAAGAAAAAACTATTTTATAATTGTAAATATACAGGTACTCATAATAAGGTTATTTTAATTTATTTATTTATAATTTATTGACAGTGGCAGTAAACAATATAGTAAACACTCTTTTGAACTGCTGAAGAATTCTTTTTAACTGTTATCAAATTAATATTCGATTGTTAATTACTATATTTATCAAAGACAGCAAAAATTGAAAACAACTAAACGACCAATTACATAATAAACGTAATAAAACATATTCCTCTAAAAGTTAAGCTTTAAGTCAGACTATTTAAATATAAAACAGAAAAACAAAATATAGAAATGCATAAAGTTAATAAACTGCAAATTTAGACAATCTTATCAAAAATCGATTAAAATATTAGAAAGCTGATTCCCGATTTTTATTCTCAAATGTTAAAATTTCTTATTTTTATTGAAAAATAGCCTCACTCCCAGTTTGTCCCGATCGCTCTTGAAATCGACTGACCTTGAACTCCTTGTCCAGAAAGAGGATCGGTCGAAGGTAGTCTTCCTCATTGGTGATCCAGAGCATTGTCGCCTGCAGCACGTCATAGGGCAGTTGTATGACGTCACCGCCAGTCTTCTGCACCGGGACCCCGTTGACGGGATTGAAGGGGAACAGGAGGAGCCGATTTGTGGTCTGAAGTGGAGAGAAGTGGGTCGATATACTGACCTACTATTTATTAACTAGAGGGAGTAGTGGTTTACTATTCTCTTAATTTACATACTAATCGATTTTGGAATAAATTCATTAGATTACAAAACAACCAATCAATAGCTATAACCATTTGTGTTACATTTTTGTGTGGGATAACTCATTTTGTACATCGATGTTCGGGTGCGAATAAATTTACTTTCCATAATATTATTAACTTGTAACGCACAACTTAATCGGATGTAAATAGTATACTCCAAAATAGTATGACGGTATTTTACACACAAATAATGACTTAAAATATTATAAATAATTAAATATTAAACTACGCCTAAATAAATATATGTGTGCAATATTTATCCGAATAGCAATTAAAGTTAAACAGCTATAAAGTATGTAATCACCACTATATATCCAAAGAAAGCAGAGAGCGGCGTGATTCAACGAGATTATTTATCGGATTAAAATGTTTAGGTAACGTATAAAAATTAATGATTAAAAATAAATGTATTTGTTATAATATGATATTGTAGCGACCGCCCATTTTTACACATTCGCTATACTCTACCCTGTTTCTATCTTGTTAGCTTATT
Source organism: Coelogynopora nodosa (assembly GCA_034780555.1). Classification (NCBI taxonomy): domain Eukaryota; kingdom Metazoa; phylum Platyhelminthes; order Proseriata; family Coelogynoporidae; genus Coelogynopora; species Coelogynopora nodosa. Next base: position 11,628 of record JAUZND010041933.1, on the reverse strand, counting down.
GATTTTGATATGAACTGCGTTAATCATTTGTACGCGGTATATCAGGACAGTGGGGCTATGTTGAGTTACAAAAACACAGGTTATGAGCACAGTTTGTTGTTCATTTATCAGTTATAAAACGGAAATAAAGTGCCCACAATATATACAATATTATATGTATATATAAAAAGCAAATGACAACATTCTATCCCAAAATCACAAAACAAATGTATTATTAATTATTCATTCATTATATTTGACAATAATTTCAACTTAGATAAACATATTTTTAAATTCCCGTAAAAATTAATCTGCATCAAATATTCAAATAGTATTACATAATATAGAACAAAATATCTCCAAAACATTCAACTTGATATGGAAATACATTGTTTGCTGTTGTTTTGCATCACTTTTTCGGAGTAATAATATCAGATGACAGAATTAATCAAATAAATCTTTAATATTTGTTGCAAGCGAAGTCTTGTCAATATGTTCCTTCTGGTGTGATAAATAATGATAAAATAATGATAATTTTAGAATGAAGCAAGTGCGGAGTCCAACACGATTTTTAACATTAATTCATGTTCGTTACGTGAATAAAATTATTGCAGGTATATCTAACTGTAAAAGTAACTCAAAAGTACCAAAAATAACTAATTTTCTCAACAAAAACAGAAACCTGAAAGGCGAATCACAAGACAGTGAGAAGTCACAATCAGGTAACTAAACTAGTCCCGATAACAAACAAGATGGTCTCACCTGGTGTCGCATAAGCACCGCGCACTGCGGGGGAAGGGGGAAGTGAGCGGTAGTCCTCTGGAGGAAGAACATCACCCGATTGTCACTGAGAGGCACCGCCTCAGGGATCAGGTACTTCCAGATCACTCGACCGTGGAATGTTTCGATCCCGAACAGCTGTCAGTAGAGATAGCAGAGTGAGGAGAGGCTGTACAGGTATTGTAGCTCAAGTTTAGGGTCTACTACTCCTGTTAATGTTTATTTAAAAAACGGCTCGTAAACTACAAAACAATTATTGCTACATAAACCGAGAGAAAATGAAAAATTAGTGAAATAGAAATATTTAATATCAGAATTTTTTTAAATGATGATAAACTTGATCGATTGTTGTATTTATTTCATTATTTTTAACAAAATGCACATTTTAATTTTTATGAAATTTTTAATGACGCATACAGAGTATTTAAAATATATTTTGAGGAACCCCTTTTCAACTAATGAACAATCAAACATTAAAGAACAGAAAAGGTAGATATTTTAGAAGCTTTACTTGGATGACGTTCCAAACATTTCCAAGCAAATTAGCATTTTTAGTTATATTAATAGAACAGTAACATAATTGAATAAAATCTATTCAGTAGTAATATCCGGGAGATAATAAAAACTTTGGTCAGGACAAAAAAACAAATGCTAATAATTTGTTTCAAACTTTTTTAGGATATTACTAACAATAGTTAAGTAGTATACAATAAATATATCTAAATACCAAAAAATATGAGAAGATTTAACCCGCATCTAAATTGTCAAAAGGATTCACATGATTAATAGACAAAGTAATGGCCACTTGTGAGGAATACAAAGTAAAAAATACAATAAAACTTTTACTGTTATTGTGGATTCAAGCAGTTTTTTTAAGTTTGCTGATTATGTAGTGTAGTCTTTTTTAATGTTAATACATTTTGTAATTAAAATGGAGGCCTACATAGTTATTAAAACAGAAACGAAACGGTGAAAAACTGAACATTTTGGTATTCTATGAAAGAGCTGCATACACTAAGCAAGCTACACAAACTTTAAAAAAAACTGCTTGAATCCACAATAACAGTAAAAGTTAACCTTTTAATGAAATAACCTATTTCGATGTAAAATGGAATATTGAAATGATAAGATAATTTCAAAATTGAATACGTAATAATTACATAGCCAATATAAATATCACACATCAATAACAAGGACATTTTTTAATCTGTTTTATCAAATAGCACGTGTTTCTGGTTGATAAATAAACCAGTTTATACATCTTATTATGAAGGAACATATTAAAATCAAAGTATACAAGTTCCACTATTTTGGTAATTAAATATGCAATTAATCGTAAACATTATGTAATTTATAAAACAACTGAAATGTACACGAAAAGCGGCACAGGTAATTTCTTCACCGGTGTTTATCTCTGAACATGTAAACGTATTACTAAAGCTAACAACTGAGACTCTAGAGGATCGATATGAGACCCGCCCGCCAACCCACCCACCTTGCCAGTGGTGGAAGCGACCACAATGATCTTGTGCAGGTTGAAGTCGTCTCTGGTCAGCTCCATGTCCTCCTTGCTGCTGCTGCTCGTGGTCTGATCTCCCTCGCTGGGGGGGTCACCACTCTCACCCCCTCCTGCACCACCGTCCACCTGGGACACGGAGTCGATAGCGGGTCCCCCTCCACTGCCGCCATCGCCCCACCTCTGCTGGCGACGGATCTGCTCCTGGAGGAAGGACTGCGGAGGGGAGGGGAGGGGTGGGGGACACTTAACAACCTGGGACAGGGACACTTAGTAACCAGGGTTTACCCCCCTTTTTTCAGAATCAAATTCCCTGATTTTTCCTTGATTTTCACTGATATTTATATATACTAAATAAGTGCATATTAGGTTTCCCAAAGGAATAAAAAAAAAACTTTTAAACAATTAATTTTTTTATCTTATGTACAATTACAAAAAATATTTAATAAGACAAGCACTTAATATATTTTATATAAAAATAATGTTTAAGCCGAGCATTGCGAGCGAAATTTTTTTGTTCATTCTTTAGATAGTATAAAATGGATATTTTAAAAATAAGCCGTTTCCCCTGATTTTCCAAAAAATAAAGAAATTTCATGATTCTCCCTGATTTTAACCTCTGTCTTCATTTCCCTGAGTTTTCCCTGATTTTAGCTCATATTGTCATTTCCCCTGATACGGGGGAACCCTGTATTACTGAACATAAAATTAGTAATTTTATTAATAGAATAATGTCAAAAATTATACCTCTCAATAAAATAAATTATATATAAATATATATAAATATATATATATAAATTATATATAAAAATAAAATATATTATGATTATAGATTTTTGCTAAACTTAAAAAAAATGAAGTGTGACAAGAATTCAGAATTAAAGCAGTTAAATAAAGGATTATTGATTTTTAAATAAAACAAACATATTATCTAAAATAATAATTTAGATGTTATGAACCAAGCGATAAATAAGGTGCTCAAACGCATATAGAATAAATTCAAAAACAAAAAGTATAATGGTAATAAATAAATTGTTCATTTTACGCATCAATTTAGGAATCGAATGTCTTATTAATTTTATACAAAGCAATAGGAATTTATTATTAAAAAAAGTTGGCTTTGTCAATGTTTTTTTGGAATATTTTAAATTTTGTTAAATTTCAAGAGCAATTAAAGATAGGCCGGCTATTATAATGTCGTTAGTATAAAAAATAGATTTAAAATGATTTATTTTCACTTTATTCCCCACTTCAGTTCTATTTAACGCAGCATAATTAAATTAGCACATCCTTGGCGCTAACTAGGCCATAAGACCGTCTAATTGGTAAACAAGTAATATATTGAGCATCACCTTGAAAAACGACGCAATAAAGCTCTACATTGACAGAGCGTGTTTATTAGCACATAGTTTGCTAAATGGCGGTTTGGGTTAGTCTTATTGACCCCCATAGGGCTAAATAGATTTCGATTGGTTCCACTAGGGTAATTAATTACAGTTGGTAAAATAATAATGGCTACGAAAAAAAACAATAACATAATTTGTTAATATTGCTTTAGTTATAATTTTTTTTAATATCTGGATTAAACTAATCGTCCAATGAGTACCATTGGTTAATTGTAATTAAATATCAATTGTGGCTTTTAACTTTTTCTTTGTTGTTAATTATTATAAGAAATTATAATTAAATAATAGTGCAACTGTCATAATATGATAAGTCTATAACTTATTTTTAATTTAACGCGATATTTTCCAACTTTTTGAGACAAGCTTGTGTTTATTCTCATTTTTAACAAAACAAAAGATATCCCCTGTTTCCTATAAGTTGTGAATTATCTGTCACACAACACATCTAGTGGATATTCAGAGTTCAAATAATCTTTCCCCCCTCCATCTAGCCCACAATTATTGAATGAAGACCAACCAAGCTGGCTAACTGGCGACAAATGCAAACAAAACCCCAGTTGGTATTCTGTTCATTGGCATTGTGTGGTGTGGTGTGGTGAGCCTGCAGTAACTACAGCCTAGTTATTTTTCAGTGAAGAGAGGCAGAAGTCAGATAATGATACAGTGTTGGTTTGGTGTTGTAACAGATCTTCCATCGAACCATCATATTCCTACCTTCAATTGGGTGAGCTGTGTGGTAATCCTTTTGACGAACATATCGGCGATGTTCCCTGAAAAATAAAACAACAAAAAGTGAGAATTAAGAAATGCTGAGTATGAATGACAGAAAGAGACAGAGAGAGAAAGAGAGAAAAACAACAGGTGTGGGGAGTGTGCGAACACAATGAAAGAATCAAGTTGGCATGGCAACACAGCGGGACACAGGCAGCGCGCAAAGTTTGTATAAAGTTTCAGCAACGACAATGCGCTGGTATTAAACGGGATAACGAGTTGATTGATATCTTCGACTCAATGCTGCCCAATCCGGCACTTCTCCTACACCTTGGCACCCTCATAGAGACCGTCATCTCTTCGGCAACAGCTCAGCACGCCTCACCGAAGAACACCGACACCAAGTACGACTTCTCCAACCCGACCATTTCCCTGGAAATATGGCACATCGCCGTGATAGCTGTCGCCTGTGCCCTGGTCGTCCTCGCCATAGTGGTCATCTGCTACTGTAAAGTCTGTCGCAAGCCGTCACGAAGGACGGGACCCTCTTCGTCGACTGGACCCCCCAAGCAACTGGAGCCGGGCCAAGTGACCGGGTCAACCGGCTCGTTGTCAGGGAGCAAGCAGCCGCGTCCAATGGTGGTACCGTCACCGACTATACATGTCAACAACAGTCAGGTGGCCACGCATGGTGGCGGTGGAGCGCGGAAGAGTCAGCCATCGAACCATCATGGCTTAAGAGTGGGCTCCAATGTCGGAAAACTTCAAATTTGAGAATTATAGGCAGCTGTGAAGTACAGTCTGTCCCACTGTATCATCTTCCACTGATTTATGTAGGAGTATCGCTTTATTCAACTCCATGTGTAATCGTGATGTAGTTGATAGAATTTCAACTACCATTTGTTATATCGAAATCAGTAAATCACAAAACTTGGACAAGCAGAACTACAATCGGTGGGTTAGTATTCTCAACAATAACTACACAATACTGTTCAGCATTTCATCATCAAGACGCCAACCTCTCTTTCATGTAGACTCGTATCAATTACGTAATTTATTATTTTTTATTGAACAATAATATATTTCTGCCGTCCACTTTAAAAGAAGGGTAATCTATCAGTTAATAAAAGTCTAGAGAAAATGTCAGTAGTGAAATCTTTATGCAACCTTAAAAGTTAGTTACGTATTTGTAAAAATAAGAATTTATTTAAATATTGAATCAATATATACTTTAATACATAGAAGTTCCACAAAAATGGATGATTTAAAACGATCGAAATGCAGTTATGCTTCTTTTGCGTAGGACGGCACTATTTTAATAACACAATCAGTATTAAAATATAGGTTATTATTTATCCTTAATAGTTGTAAATTGCAAAACATCATTCTAATATACTATTTAATGAATTATATATCCAAACAACAATTGTACATTACATTTAGCAACTGATTTTGATCTCTACAACAATATGAACGAACAACTAATATCTGTAAAAGAAATCAATAAAATTGATTAATTGAAATATTTTCATACACAGTTATTATTTTTATTTACTATGCTTAACTTTTGTGAAACTATTATCATGATCCACATTATCAAAAACTACTATGTATTTTTAATGTAACCTCGAGGTAGTTGTTTCAATCTAAAATGATAAATCTTTATATTATACGGGACAAAATAACATATTATTGTATTAAAATAACATCACGGTAGACCTTGTTATCTTTTGGATTAACATTAATTAATTAATTTGTATTCTGTTTTAATTGACTTTCAATATAACATGTATATAAACAAATAGTGGACTTCTTCATTTACAATCATTTCAGTGTGTTTTATCTATTCGATTAGTTAAACTATGCAGAGCGAATGAATTTCACCAATCTAATACAAAAGACATTATTTATGTTATTCCAAAATTCGTATTCGGCTTCATGTAGTGTCTGTTGTCTGGAACTAATTAGATGCAACTCCAACAAATTCTATCGATTCAGATAAAAATAAAGAATTTAATAGAACGGTTTAAACACACCATTTTTATTTTGTTAAATCCAATCGACCAATTAATATTAAAGTCTAACCATATCGCAACCATGACTCTCATTAAAATCTAAATCTACGCTTAAGTTTAATATACAACAAACCAGCCAACTTCTACCTATACATTGTATCTGCTAATATAGAAACGTTAATAACAGCAGATTAAAGAATACTCTACATAAAAATAACTACGCGCTAAGAAATTGAAAATTATATCAACTAAAAAAGGTGTAAATAAATAAATAATAATAATCTAAGGCAGCAGACAATGATACATCTTCGTTTGAGTATCTTTATAATTTTATAGACTTGGTTAAATATAAATTTCGCATTTCGTCACGATCTGTTACATTGTCATTGTCTAATTTTTCCTCAAGTGGATAAGTAAATTGGGTTCAAAGCTAACTCTGCCTAAATTGAAGCACAACCAAATTGTCGACAATGTATGAACTAGTATAATAAGTATGTTTACCAAATATAGTAAACAGTCGGCCGTGAATAAACACTGTGCTACTCGTGATGCAGGTGAAGACTAATATTCTTTTTTTTCTTCTCTCAATTGATTTGCATAGCCGGTGGGCAAACCAAACTCCAATTAATAATATTTTTTTATTATACGATAATAACTTTTCTAATATTTAACCTACAACAAGTTATAATTTTTGCGGGTACAGTCAAAAGTATGCCAACCTAAGTATATAGATAGAACAGATTGAATTTATGTTCATTTCTACCAAACCAGATGTAGCTGAATATTTCCAATGGATGAAATCGTCAAAATCGCCCTATGCATACTCACGTTCTTTAAAGTTAAAAAGCTGATATCGAAGTTTTCCGTTAACCGTTGACATAGTAAACATACCAACCGTGATTATTAATTGAAATGCCCACGTTTAAGTTTATTTCAATATACCACGACCGTAAAATAATCTAATCTGTTGTGTTCACAGCAAATTCTATGCTAACTTGAATCAATGGTTACAATCTCGAGAAATAACAGTATAGAAGAAACAATAAGAATAAGAATTAAATAAGAACGTTTAATTATTAACGGAATACTGTTGGTCTTGTTTAACAAATTATTTGCGACGAAAACAATTGAATTAGAATGTTTAGTTTTTTTAATTAATTTGATGAAGTGTATTAAAATCCATAAATAGCGCTGAATATTTCGACAGATGCATTAAATAAAGAATCCTCTAGACTGGCGTGTAAAAAATGTGTTCGTTGTCAAATTCAACACTAAAAGCACAAAGTTAAATTAATCTTCCAGTGTGTGATCGTTTACTACTCAAAATCTACAACATTTTCGTATAAACATGAACATTTGATGAAGTAATACACGGAACAAAATGAACTAAAAATAACTTTTTAATACAGTTTTAAAATGTATAAAGCTCTGTAAAAAGCTTAAAGACTGAAGTTTACATTGATCACTAACATCCTTACATACTTTCTGCAAAATCATTTGTTGGAAGATTATTGATAACTATTATTACATCAATATTTCGTAAAATTAGTCTTTAATTTTTAACCGAAAATGATAAATGCAGATAGGTCAATGTGATCCTTTCTCCCACCCCCGCCCGTCTAAATAGACCAACTAAAGCGCCTGGTGCTGCTAGGCAACTCGTAACGGTTATTATACCGAGGAGAACTTGGTGGATGTAAAATCAATTAACCTCTCCAGTTTCGTCCAATTCAATTTATTAAACGATACAAATGAGGTTTACTGTTCCTCTGAAAAGCATTAGTGATCATGAAAGTTGTTCTGGTGAAACAGATTATCATAATAGTATAATGAACTCATATTTATGAAAATCCGAAAATGATTCACAATAATCCTAAAATAGGTAGGACTACTATGTTATTTGAACAGTTCGTAGTTCACAGGGGGGTAAGGTAACAACCGCCTTGAGTGTTTATATTCAAATGACTCAATGGTTACAATTTTGCTACGATTCTTTTAGTAATCAAATTATTATAATATAGTAGACATTTCTAATTATTACGTAATTGATTGCTCTTGAGTAATGTTTGAGAAATTAATTTTTTCCTTCATATTAAAACATACGATAGTTTAATAACATTCCTTTTGATGGTACAATTATCTTGTGGTATTTTATATGGAGAAATAATATAAAATTAAATCGTCGCCTACATTTAAAATATAAATCTATAATCATTTGTTTCATTAGGTGACAACAAGCATTACTCTATCTGTTGATCGGAAAGATGGATGGTTAGTGACCACTAATATTAATTAGTGGCTGAACTAATTATTTTCATCGTTTAATTTTTATAACTATTATCAAAAATAGATTAAAAATCAATACATTATAATTTATAATAAGGTTTAAACATGTTTTGTATAAACTGTTGGTGTTTCTAACAATCAATGTGCTCGTATGATATTTTTTTTCTACATTTAGGAATTGTGTAAAACCAAATGGAGGGAGGTGAGAAACTTAAGTCTCAGCAACATAAACAGCCGACATTACATCCTCATAACTCATAATTCGACTGTAGCTCGACAGTAAAATATCTTTCGGATTAAATATACAGAGCCAAGTAAATATAATTGGCCCTGTTAGAGAACTGTTATTGTAATGAAATATTCTCCCTATTGAATACAAGCAAACTTGCAATCCGCAAAGTCAATAGGAACACACCAAGTTGTTCTCCAAGGCAACCGTAAAAATTAGAGTGAAATAATCCGTGGAATAAAAGGGGGAACATTGCTGGAATGGTAAAGTATCAACACAGTTAAATTCTTTTTGTTTTGTGTGGAGCTATAAGGGAAGAGAGTCTTCAGGTTTCATGCTAATTTGATTCCATATAGTTGACACCACTTATTATCATATAATATTTAAAATAATGAGTTAGAAAAGAGAGCGCATTATCCGTGAATATAACGAACGTGCTCAATTAGTCAGTTGTCTTTTATTACAGTTATACAATTGATAATGGGATTCTTGCTTGCATTGCTGCGTTTAAGAAGTATGTTCAAGTATCCTTCTATAGTATATATATATACATATATATATTATAAATGGATTCACTAATTATTTAAATGACATACTATTATAAAATGTTCACATTAGATGGTACTTACACAGAAGTCAAATTGGTCGCATGGAAACAAAACAGAATATCTGGAGCACATAAATGATTCATGACGTCATCATATTAAATATGGATTAATTTCGTCAATCAATTTAATTATGTTAATAAATTATTAAATACCATTAAAAGAATAATTCATACTTTATAACTAAAAATCACTTCTGCAAATTAGTTTTTATAACATTTGAAGTATCATGTTTAACTGAACAAGATTAAGAAACTCATATTTACTTCGAGAACTAAATTATGTCAGATCTGAAATAGGCCCAAAAAGCAACGACGCATTACACTTATCATATACAAGAATAACTTTCAGCTGACAGTGAAATAATGAGTAGCGGCTACATTGATAAATATGTGATAGATATCCCATTGGAATGGGATGGCCGGAGCAGGTTGGAGCCCGCCCTTGGACTCTCCTGTTCCTGGCTAGCAGCTGTGTTAGTCGATAGTTAGCGACCCTTAACGGGTTCGTGAGTGACCGTGGCTCTATATTGTAAGAGTCATTGGTGCACTTCATAAACTACTCACTGCTCCAGAATCAGGACCCTTGATCCGTCTTTGAGTGTTTATTAAACAGAGTTTGACGTTAAATACACTTTATTTTATTTATTGGTTAATTGATCCTAGCATTATATAATATTAATATAATTTAAAATATTTAATTTAATGACAAATAATATCATTCGATTGTAGTTTTACTGAACGACGCAAGCGCAAAACACATTCACATGTACCTGAATTACATTTACCAAAACTAGAACTGCAAGAAGATGGACAATAAACATGTAACTTTGAACAGTGTACTCAACAATATTGACCGGAGAACAACACCCAGTTACCAAAAAGAGCATACTAGATACTCGTAGTCTAACTAAACACAAGTTGTTGTTGATTATCTTAACAGAGTCGTCCCACTTTCATCGTTAATGAGGTAACTTTTTTAATTTATTTTTAAAAGCACTTAATATGCGTTCCGTATGAAACGAATGACGCAAAATACAAACTTATATATATTTGGACATTGAATTAGCTGTATATAACAAGAATTGTCAATTCATTTACTTAACTTAATAATGAGTATGACAAAAAAACTTTAGTACGCAGCCTGGCAAATATTTAATTAGAAAACCATTATTTAACCGACCAAGTAAATATAGAGATAATTGAACGTATACAATCAGTCTCGCCGTAATGAAAGAACAAAAGATAATAAAGAAAGTATAAAAGACAATGACATACTAGTCTACAATAGAAGTTTTTGTTATTACAAATAATACAGCACAAATAAAGAATTTTATAGAAAATGGTCTGATACCGTAAACATATCATTACCACCCGGCCCGGCTAAAGAATTCGTCTAACACAAACCATAGATTGTAATTTCTTCTAATGTCTATATTATCAGGAAACAATGAAGTCTGTGAATCGGATGTTATCAGAATAATTCTACAAACAATGAAATGCGTTCCAACCTATTTGACAACATTATACAAACGCAAAGTATTGTTCAAAAACAGTGTCCATTAAAGAATAATAGTTCAACACACACGTGTGGTTAAATAGCTTTTTTAGTTGTTTTCTATGAAAGTATGTAAATATTGAATAAAAACATTAAAAGGGTCATAAATAGTAAATTTTAAAACCCAATATTTAAATAATGTGCCGGAATTACGCTGAGATTTCGTTATTAATGATCAAAATAAGTGAATATAGTTATAATAAACTTCCATTTAGAATAACAACACAAGTAATACAGCAGGAACAGCCTGCAGCTGGGTCCAGTGGCAGAACAACTGGTGGAGGGTTAGGGATTCGAAGTTCCCCATAAAATGGTTAGTTATGCAAACTATAAATTAGACAGGCTATGGGCCTAGTTGTGCACGCCCAGTAGTATATTAGTTCCTGTACTACTTCGACCTATTAAAATTCAAAAATGCATAACAACAAGAACTAAAGCTTAAATTCAAATGCTTAATACATACCTAAATATGTCATAATGAAAAAACATGAAATCCGGAACTGTCCTGAAAAATCCACTGTGACACTTGGCTCGCCTAACCAAC
>JAUZND010041922.1:0-20828 GCA_034780555.1 Coelogynopora nodosa | reverse complement strand
TAGCATTTCAAAGTATCACACAAGAAGAACTAGCAAACATTCATAAAAGGACCTGGCGGAGGATCGATTTGTGTGTAGACTTAGAAGGCGTTCAGGTGGATCCTTATGAGTAAGGATGTCTATTTGACACACACTGTTTGTTTTTATGTTGTTACGGTATGTTATCAATATGTTATCAATATTATCATGCTATGTCATTGTAAATATGTCAAAATATTCAGGTATAGAATTTTCTTAATTTTGAATATTATGGAAAGTTCGTAGGGACTTCTGGGACACCCTATATAATATATGGAAAGATTTTACATTAATGTCCTATTATTTACAATATAGCGGTCTGGGACGAAATTTCAAATTGTAAAACATTTTGTTTCTTAAGCTGTAATTTTAAAACACAGGCTAACTATGCATTTTCATATAATTATATTTAAAAACTTTATTTTGATTGAATGAATTAAACATATTCTAGTATTATTACCAAATTGCTTTAAAAATTATTTATTACAATTTTACGATGTTTGTTGCCTAGAAAAGTTAAATAATTTATTAGTGTGTTTATTGAATTCATTTATAATTTTTTTAATTAATTTTAATTTCCGTATTGTAATATGTTTCACTATAATAAAATCAATAAATTTTTCAAAAATTAAAACAAAAATTACAATTATTTTTGTTTGTAGCATAGGCTACTAAACACTATCTATATGGATTATTTTTCATACTAATCTATTATAATTAATGTGTTTGTTATGACGTATTACGTTTGTTATAACGTATTAAAATTAATAATTTTTAGGTGAATTACTTTTATTGAAATACAGCCAATTTAAAAAGATATATAATATTTACCCCTATCTTTGTAATTCTACCTTGAATGTCAGTTGTATTATATAAAAACTCGTTAATGGTCATATTTTAAAATGTGAAATTTTCAAAAATCCATACCATTGTAAAAAAGGAGATTTTAACGTGATTGACTCAATTAGTTTTATACATTTTATAAATTTTATAAACTTATAATTAGTTCCCTATTACTCCATATAAAATAGTTGTTAAAATTTAACGATGCTCTTATATTGTGCATCATATTATTATCCGTTGTACTTCACTGCAGTAGCCTACTTGTGTTCGTAATAAAGTTATAATCAAGTAAATACTAATATTCTCTATTTACTTTTTCACAAATTGTACTTATTACTTGATATTGTCTCCAACTAAATGTTATCTGCACTGCAGTTAACAGGAATATTTTTATACGTATGACTTCTTTTGAATTTAGGGAACCGCCTGATGTGATTATTTACGATGACTGTTCCACATCACCTGGTGCCAATGGGCCCGTATGGCATCGGGCAAAATTCCTAAAATTTGTCGAGAATAATCGTCCAGCTTACTACGGTACTTGGAGAAAAAAAAGTCTCATTGTGAACCGTAGAAAGCCATTTGCTCGGGACACGAGGTTTCTAGACTACGAGGTGGACTCAGATGACGAATGGGAAGAGGAAGATCCCGGGGAAAGTATTTCACATTCAGAGGTGAGTGAATTATTTAGGGAGGCCTGTACTCTGAGTGTTCTCTTGTTTAGTCTATAGTGTGTGAATTCACCGAATAAAACCATATTGTGTAGTAATATTACGTGTATAATCATTTCATGAACGTTTTAGGTAAGGTAGCTAAGTTCTAAATAAATAGTACATTTTCTGCTTCGAATTAATAATAATAATATATAAATGTTTAACCCATTTATACAAAGTACATTCAGAGTGCAATCGACAATACACAGACGAACAATTATTACAGTTAAATGGTAGAAATTATTTAAAAAGTTGGTTTTTAATAACCGCTTGAATGTTTTAAAGTCACAAGCATTTCTACATGCTGAGGACAACAATTCTGTATGTTCTGAAGGGGCTTGACGGAGGTAACTTTGCACCCACTGAGTATAGAATTGCAACAGTCAAGCTTTGTAAACACATCATGCACAAATACTGGACTAATGCGTCTAAAGTTACGTAAGAATTGAACTGTGCTCTAGCAAACAGTGCGTATGTGAGCATCCAACCGAAGTGAGCTATCCAAGGTGACACTGAAAATCTTAACAGTAGGAGATGGATTTACAGTTTTGTCAGGGTTTAGCTTTAATCTGTTGGAATTGAACCAATCCGAAAGATGATGTAAGCAGTTTTCAGGCTGTTTCGTATTTGTAGAGGCATTTATTACGACCACTAAAAGCTGTATAAATTGATGTGTCATCAGCTTAAATCTGATTGTTAAGATCATGTGACGATATGATGTCAGTAACGGGGACAGTGTAGAGATAATATAAAAGAGCGCCAACTACGGGCCCTTGAGGTACACCACACTGTAGAGACACTTAGCGGGTTCTGTTTAGTTCTGTTTTAGATTTTTAAATGACCTATAGATCGTTTGTATATGTTTTTCATTAATACAAACATATTTGAATAATGTTTTTCTTATACTGATGTATATTTCATCAATGTTTTGTACAAGAAAAATTGGACGTTGAATTTACATGTACTATCTGCAATACTATACAGCCTTGTAATTTTAAATATTTAATATCGTGCAGTCGACATTATTTGCTAGTGCTGAAAGCTTAGCTCCAATATTTGCAGACATCTTTCCTATTTGTAAAATCGTTGCGGCCTCATTTCATACTTGGGCCCCATTTCATACACAAGACATGTTCATCTGTCATACAATCATATAGCACATTTAACTTATTTGAAACAGTTAAACATTTATATTGTATATGAACATGTATACCTCACTAAACTTATTATAACTTCACTGTTTTGGTCATGCATCTGTTAACAATGTAGCAACTGGATTATGAGTGGTTTGGTTTCTGAGTATGGCTTCTCTATGTATATATGTTGCTACAGTTAAGTAGTGATAGCACAAAATGTCAAGATTATTTAGAAGCTTATGAATTTTCTGCATCTAAGAAATGTGGATCACTATGGTTCCTTCCAATGTGAATTTTACAATTTGCATATAATTCATTCCGTCGGGGTCTAGGTGGAATATTGGGGTGTTGAAAATTTCATTTAAGATGTATTTTCTTCATATACGAGAATATTACTCACATTCAAAGATTTGCTGGATTTGGAAGGCATTTTTACAAGGTATGTTTAAAATCATTAGACAATATTAGCAACTGTGCTTAATAATGTCTACATCAAGTAGTTTAAACTACTGAAGGCATACTTTTTTCTAATTTATTCTTCGCTTACTAAATGCTTACTAAATCGCTAAATCTAAAAGCTAAAACTAAATCTTACTAAATCGCTTACTAAATAATTTTCTTGTTGTATTTCACTCAAAAAGCCTACACTGAAAGATCTGCAAACTAATCTTCTTCACCGTTCCGTAAAAATAAAAGTCATAGAAACCTGTTAAGGGAATCCTTCGAGTTTTGATTGAAACAAATTCAAACGTAGATGGTTGTTTGTGAATCATGTCGACAGCTATGACGATAATAAAATCTTAAAATTCTACTCAACAACTGGTATGGCCCAACATCAAGTAATATATCCAGACTATCAGTTTTGTCACAAAACCATATCTCATTACTCAAGACGATCACATACACTTTCTCACTTATTGATTGAGGCAGATACGATACAATCAAGGACGAATGGGTTCTGCTACTACTGGTACTCTGAACAACCCATTTTTATGATTTTCCCCAAAACAGTGTAGGTAGACCTTGATGTTTCTAAAAATGCTTTTGCTGGATTTTCTTGCTTTTCTGTTTCGACAAAAAATAGAAAACAACTAATTATTCTCTTTATTCCTGTGTATAAGTAACCAATTTTTTGTTTATGTACATATTATCATGTCACATCTGCTTAATTCGATTACTTAATGTACATTTGATTGCTCATAAAGTTAATTGTTATGTTTTGTCATTACATGTCATTTTTACGTGTATTTTATGAGTAAACATATTGAACACATAGATCATGTTCATCATTAATAAATATATATAGTTAGTATAAATGTACAGACTTAATTTTTATTTTTGCATAAGTTTCTAAATATTATTGTTACAACTTATATTCAGATTAACATAGAATATCCAGCCAGTACTGATTATACATAATATATTATTTCATTATAACTTATCTTATATTGTATACATAGTAGACTACATCACACATTAGACTGAACTTATTTTATAATTTGTAAAAATTAAATTTGTGATTACATTTGGATTTGTAGATAAAACTATTTGAAGTTACGCATTTTGAAGTATTTTATAATACTACATTTGTATAATACTTTTATTAGTAGATAATATTATATATATTATAGTATACATTCATATAATAAGTTCAGCAAGTGCTTTTTCAATCGATGGTAAAAAAGATTGATATAATGTTCTGATAAAACGGTAGCAACCAAATGTAAACAAGCGAGACTTTCAGCTTTTTTTACATGTATGTTTATTGTGCACCAAGGCAAAGGGTTCAGTGTGGAAATCTCTAAGATTACAATTTAAACGAGGTATACCTGGTTTAACTTAATATTTATACATTGTTTTAATTGTAATTATTAGAGATTTCTACACTAAACCCTTTGGTCCGCCATAGTGTAACTTCAGACTTATCCTATAAAAAGTTTGTGAGAAAAATGTGTAATAAATAATATTAACAATTTATTACCTAGTTTATTACATCTGCTTTAAAGTAATATTGACATAAGGATAGAATGACATTTTATATTAGCAGACAACTATCTATTGAAATGTGTACAGTTTTTCTATAATTAATGAGTAACTTCAATAATGATAACTTTATAAATCCTTTTTACCTAAATAATATTTATTCAAAATAAAAAAAGTGACCATCTTTTGACCTCTTTCGTCGATATCCCTTTACCTTACTCGTATATTATACTTTATGTTGACATTTTTTAAACGTTCTATAGATACGAAAATAACACGAACACCTTGAGACCTACTAGTAGGAACTTATACGGGGCCTGACTATATACACACTAAAAATAAAATGGCCGTCCTAAATAATTTTCCCGTTAGCGAAATATATATATATAAATATCCATAATAAATATTCATAATCAGGATACATAATTTATGCACCCTGTTTGATTTTACAAAGGTTAAGTCTTTATCTTTATATTACTATTGTTGTTTTTCTTACATCTGTTTCAAATGTTAAAATATAATTTAATTTTTAGCGGGTCTACACTATCAATGAAATCATTTTGTTTCTATAACATATTTCTTCCCGAATTAAAAACCATCCTGTGAATAATTAATTTGAATTTACTGGTGGAAATTTGTGGGCACTGTCATAAAGTGTTACATATTAGCGCCCTAAATTCAAACATTATTTCAATATATGTGTATATATTAAAATATCATATGTACACCCGTCTGCAGGGCGAGGAAGAGGAGGAAACCCCGGCAGCTGCCACTGAAGACGACGACGATGACGGTTTCTTTGTTCCCCACGGCTACCTCTCTGAGGACGAGGGAGCTGAAGACGAGGACGATGCTATCACCCCAGAGATGCGTCGAATGCGGCAACAGATAGAGGAGCGCCAGTTCGAGGCGAGTCAACTTCGCAAATTGCAACCGCTTCGACCCGTCATACAAGGACTACGCTGGTTGGAGAATAGCGGCGGTGATATGTGTGATGGTGATGATGGCGATGTTTTGCGGCAATACAAGGTGAATAACTACCTGGTCTGGACTGGTGTAGCTAAGATTTTTCTCCTACTTCAACGTAATAGGTAAACGCACAATCTATCAACCGAGTTAGATAACGACTCAAGAAATTTTGTATTTCTAGATTTAAAATGCACGCTACCATTTGGTAGTTACATTTTATTGGTTAATTACTAATAATGCACATTTGTCTAGTGTTTCACCTTCAGTAATCAACTCTTTTAATTAAACTTTTAAGTGAAAATAAATGTTACACATTTATTTGTCCCCCTAAAAAATCTGAGTCTGAAAGGATACTGATAAGGGCTGCATTCGTAAGCTCGTATACTAGTGATCTCCAAACACCTGAAAGAAAATATTTATGAATAATTAAAACATAATCATTTTTGTAACATTTTAGAAATCCAAATGGTTAAATTGTTATTAATTGTTACAAATCATGAAAACATTAAAATTTTATTCTCTGTATAGAATCGCGTTTATCATTCCAGACCTGTTTTATATAATATAGTACAAACTCCACAATTAATATTTTTTAATAAATAATGATGATGTATGGTTTTAGTCCAAATCGTTTTTTCCCTTTAAATCAGCTTGATATTAATAAAATACTATTTGCCAGTCCCTTTAAATTTAATAATTGTTGATTCTTTTTTTATATTTTTGTCAATCAGTATTAAAACAACTATATGGAAATTGGATAATAAATAATGTCGAATTAAATATAACGTATAACACGATTCGCATTTACTAGAATTTAGTATTACACAAATCTTCAGTTTTTGTTAAATATTTGTACTTTATAATTATGTCTTGTAATTAATTTTGTTTTGTATTGCAATACGTTTTTTATATATAATTGTACCTACATATTTACTAAGTCAATGTTTTAATGGTTGTGTACTGTAATTAATTATGTTACAATCACAGAAAATACATACTGTTGATTAGAGAAGTTTAAATCGTTTTTACATTAATTTAACTTTATCTGAAAATGTGCAAATTAAAATTAAGGGCCTGATGGATTTATTTTATTTATCATATCGTGCAGTGATATCCCTTGGTTCTGGAAAGGTCATGTAATTTTATATGATTATTGAAAAGGTCGTGGAATTTCGTCAAGGGCGCGGGATATGCCGATACTCAATGTTTATATTTATGATCAATAAATAGCGCTCTTTCATAACTCTAATTATAATGGATAATGAACTTGCTATTTCTGCGTTGAAATCTGTCACATACTGACACAAATCTGACACAGTAAATATTAAATTTGTTATTACAAAAAGCTAACATATTGTGAACCTCTTTCTAGCCTCGTGGATATTTGGATCTTTAAAGTAATTTATTTATTTTTTGATAAATGTATCTTATTTAGTTAATATAACTTAAAAATGAAATAAATTAATGAATTAAACTGAATTAAATATAAACTAAAAAGGACTTCTAAATATATGCTAATGCCTACACCGTTGTAATAAAAAATAATAATAGCCAAAACACCAAAATAAACAATAACTATTATTGTTTTATAAAATGAACAATAAAATGACCTCGTCCTTCTTGACTTTAGTAGTTCACAAAAAACGCTCGGTTGTCCTGTATCAGCGCGGTACACACAACTAATTCTTACGTTGTTAGGTTGATATAAGCAGAAATGTATTACTAATGTCTAACTCGGAATAAACTACAATGAATTTTTCTTGCGATAAAAATAAATAATATTTTTATTAAGAATAGGCCTATAACGATTCTCATTAATTATAAAGTTAGATATCAACATTATGTGATATGTTATTTAGTTCATTACTATAGAATACCATTCAAGTTGACCGATCATTGAGCAAATAATAGTCACTAAAAGATTAATGTCATATAATATAGTGAAAAATGATTATATATTGTAACTTTATTGAACTCGTTCTATGGAAATTTTATAACAATGTTTGAATGCCCTAATCTGCAGACTTGTCCTGAACGAGAACAAACATCACTTAAAATAACAGACTTAGTCAGGGCTCAAAATTCGTCGTTAAATGAGCCTGCAGATTTTTTAAAGTAAATTAGATCAATTGTTTTATCCTTGGATCAACGGTCACTGGACCACATGTTCCCATTTTTCAATTTCGAGTCCTGTATAGTATACGTGTATTATTATTACAAAAGCAGTCATGGTTTCAATCGATGTAAGTAGAAAGCAATGATGTCGATTGACCTTAATGATAAAGCTAAACTCTATGGACTTTAAAATCTCATTTTATCGTGCTGTCTCATCCAGGTTACATATTATTTAGAAGTCCATACTTTGAGACTCGATGCAAATGATTAACTAATAAATTCTTCCTCAATCATTATAATTATTATAATTAAAAATCAATAAGTCCGATAATTATAACTTCAATTATATATATCGGATAATTTCCTTTGCCATGGCAGTACACTACAACAAATGCCACAATACCCAACACAAACGAAATGTTCCTGTTACTGCAAGAATTTTAGAATATGCTAAGAATCACCCCGACAGACACATTAAAGAAGCTATCCACATCCGTGATGATATGCCAACAATTAATCGGGATCGTAGATGGATATCTCTATTTTCTAAATTTGTATAGAAATAACTTGATAAATTCTTATTTTTCCAACAATTGATATATTATCATTTTGTTTGAAGTTGAAATATTTTCACATAATATTTGAAATATGATTCCATAAATTTATAATGCTTTTATTAATTTTATAGTGTTCAAGGAGGTTTTCCGAAATATATATATAATTGAAGTTTTAACTATCGGATTTATTTAAAAAAAATTATATTAATTATGAAACTTCATAATGCCCACAATAACATACTTAAATGTACATTATAATTATATTATAATTTTTACGTATTTTCTTCACTTTTAACTAGGCGTACCTGTGGGTCGATGAGTACCCCATTCCATGTGAGCTAACAGATGCTTGTACACCATCACCCATGTGTAGCACTACGAAGAAGAAGTTCGATGTACCCGAGGAAGGTAATCACTTTATTTTTCATTTATAGTCTAATTGTATTGTAATTTATTGTTTTTAATTAGTTTATTTGTTTTTAGCTAGGTTTAAAATATACAATATATTATGTTATATAATTTTACGGGTGACAATGGATCATGAGTCAGTTAAACTTATGATCAGAGGTAATAACAGAAGTCTTGGGTTCGAATTCTGGTATTGGAATATTTTATAAGGTCATTGGTGAAGTGGACACACTTCATAAACTAGGCTTTAATTAAGCAGATACTGACGTTAATTACATATTTATTATTATACTTAATATGATGTATTAAATCACTACTTATATAAACAACACACTCAGTATGTTATTATTATACATTAATGGTTTATTCTGGTAGCCAGGCTATAGACTGGAAATTAATCATATATCGACTAGTTAGTTTTCATCACAACCTTAAGACTTTAATAATATATATATATTTTTTTAATGTATTACTGGTTTTCTTATTTTTTTATGAAAAGCGTTATATGTATAAAATGGTCCCCGTTTCAGCTATGTCATACCTAATTCGCCTTCTTCACAACAACACCTTGAGCAAGCAGAAACTCCTGTATGAATTCCGCATGTTTTGGGAGTTAAAAACGACAGGGAGACTGCCAGAACTCACCTTTGCCGAGGACAAGATGGGACAGGACTGGCAAGGATTTCAGGTTAGCCAAAGAAATTTGATAGGAAGTGGAATGTTTTATTGCTGTTCCATGTTTAACTACATTATCAGTTTCCCCTTTAATGATTGCTCCGATCCCGTCACAAGGACTTTTGTCGTCGGAAGTTTCATGTCCTCGTGGAAGCGATACCGAACAATAATTTTTCAAAGCAGGAGTTTCTTTCCGATACTGAGACGTCGGACTGTCAGGGAGAAAATAAATTCTTTTAAAATGCTGCAAACAACCCTTTATTTTTGGAACAAGCTTTTGTATTATAGTATGAACCAAATACTCCAATTCTGCCGATACAGCGCAATAACAAGAATAAATGAGTTCTTGACGTTCGTTTTTTCTGTAGATAACAATTGGGTAGAGTGTGATCTGTGATATACCACAATATCCGCTTTGGATTTCATCATGTGACGTACAAGTATATTTATCCGTAAAATCCATGTGAACTTTGACATCCATTTCAGACATATTTTCTTTCGAATTTTGAACAGCTCTGAATTGATTTGCTACTCTGCGCAAATGATCTTTAAATTCGTCAAAAAAGTACTCTAGGAACGATTTTAGAGGCAAACATTTAGGAACTATTTTTACCTTCGCATTACCTTTGGCATACTTTATGCTATCCCACTTCATGAAACAGATTTCGTTTGAAACATCATTAGGTAGTACACTAAGAAATAACAGGAAATCAAATTATTCCCTGGAGCCTGATAAATTCTCAATATATCGAAGAAACGTTTCAGGATCTTTGGAGGGTATACTGAGTCCTACTTTTTGGGAAGATTCCACAAAAGTAACACAAAGTTTTGGTGGTATTAGGTGTACCAGGCTTACGCAGTCTATATATTTATATTCTATAAATATAAATGGAAATTAATTTCCTAATTAACATTAATTTCCTGGCTATCAAAAGAAATTTAAACAATAAATCTGTAACGTGAGGAATGTTACATTTTTCACAATAGTTTCATTTTTATGCAAATTGAATTAAAGTATAACCTAGAACTGTCTCACACTCTAACTTGTAATAGTACGTAAAAGGTCGTACAACTGACTTAGTTACATAAAGTAAGCAATGGCCCAGAATTATTTTTATATTTTATATATATTATAAAAACCTCATGTTACACAACATGGGGGGACAAAACACTAATTTTAATAATTTACACATACCTAATAAATTAACATTTTATTTACATTAGTCAAACACATCATAATGTTTCACAAGTTAAAACGTAGCAATTTACACTTACCGTGGTTGACAGTGTTCAAAACGATCGATACAATTGAGATAGTATATCAAGGGACAGTTTAATCATATCATTTGTTTCCGACAGCCAATTAAATCGATTCAAAATTGTTTTTCTGTTATCGGTGTACTGTAGGTACTTATTTCTTGACATACTGAGCAGTTATTTCAATATACCTGTTCTACAAGCAGTGCAGGGTTCGTACGGCCCCTTAAGAACCCTTCAATTTAGTCTGACCCCTTGAAAACTCTTGAAACCCCTTGAATTTGCCTGTGACCCCTTGAAAACCCTTGAATTTCTAATATCTATATTTTTTGTGTTTCAATAAAATTTTCAAAAATTTCAGAAATAACTATTTTGTGTTTCAGTTCAAAGTTTCAAACATTACCTTTAAATATGGTATTAGTTAAATATAGTTTATTCTAATGCGATGAGACGTGCTGCAAAAGAGAAAAAAGCTGCAATTTCTGTTATCTCTAAAGAGATTAACTCTAAGTTATAAAAACTTGTGAATTGATTAACTAATTAACTCTTTTGATATGGTATGTATTATTAGATTTTGTTTATTATTATGGTAGTTTTTGATTTTATTTAACAAAAATAGGACCCCTTGAAAAAGGCAAAGACCCCTTGAATTTTAATCTGGTTGGGGCGTACGAACCCTGGCAGTGGTATATTCCTAAACATTGCAAGGGGTAATAAATATTAATAATGCTCTATTTATCTAAAAATTACCCTATAATATATTATAAAGTTGAAACCATGATATTTTGTTAAAAACAGATTATTTACATGAGCTTATTTATATTATTATATAAATGGATTAATTTTATATGATTTGTCTTAATTATGCTTTTATATTATCTTGTTATACATTATCGTTATTATATATGTAAAATATAATTGAACGAAAACAAGCTATATTCTGATTACTGAATTCTTTCTTACTAAGGGCAATCAGCGTTGAATTGCTTGCATAGCCTGTTCTCTTTTTTTTCAGAATAAATATAGTCTTTTATTAAATATAGTATATCTTTCTATTTTAGTAGGATGCTCTAATATTTTAAATTAAACAGCATAAATCCAGAAGTGATAAATTGTTATCCCGTTACTATGTTTTTCCAACTCAAATTGCTTTATATTTAAATCGCCGGAAATTTTACCCAACAATATTTTAATTGTTGGGAATTATGAATTCTTCATAATAGTTTTAATCACCAGGATTATAAATTATGTCAGTTTTTTAGGTTAATTCGACAGGTTCTAAAAAAATATTTAGGGAAACAATTAATTGATGCTTTACCCGATTTGAAAAAATAATTGAATATACCTTTTCATTATAACGGTTTTTCCGACCAAATAATGTAATTCAACGGGTTTATTACATTTTTAAATTTAAATTTTAAATTACATTTATCAAATCCACATTATAAATTTTTTTTTATTAAATTAATCATAACAATATTAGTAAATATAACTACTACCTTAACATATACACACTAATTGTATAATTGATATATTGCGTTTTGGGAATTCTATTTCGGCATAAAAATTTGGCGTCATGATTGTTTCGAAACATAGACAAGTTAATTGTACAGGTTCCCCTTCATTGGAGCCGCATGGAGAATTCTACTTGCATTGTTTCATAGCCTGAGCCAGGCTGAATCTTTCCATATACCATTAATAAGTTCGCTTCTTAGTATTAGAATTGATTGGAACCATCAAACAAAATCAGCTCACCAGATAGAAAGAAAAGAAATAAATCAGAAATAATAAAATATAAATTAAAAGAAAGGGTAATTATATAACAAAGAAACCCGACAAAAAAGATACACAAAAGGCAAAGGGGAGGAATTAATAAAACTGGAAATAACAAGGGTATAACTTTCTAGAAAAAACTCAATAAAACCACCCAAAAGGAGACCAATACCAAAAGTAAAAGAAAATGAAGGAATTCCACCACGTTATACTTGTACTTATAACACAGGCCTAGGAAATGAGAGGAGGATAAGTCATGCCTGTAGTGGTTTTGTGTTAACTAAAGCCATTATCCAGGACACAAAACTAAAACGGACCTAAAGTAGAAGCTGACCTAAAGAGATACAGTGAAAATTAAAAAAGGTGCGGGAATTAGGACCATCAGCGGCGTGTTTAACCGGTTTGATAGCTCGCTACCGTCACACTTCCCTTATTCGATAACTACTGATCAAGGTGGTAAAAAAGCATATAGGCCTCACACGAGTTAAGAAAAGTATTAAAATTAGAGTTAGAAATAAGGCTATCAATTTGAAATGGATGAACCAATTTGACAAATAACACAAAAAAGAAAAAAAATGTCCTTATTTAAACAAAGATTGGGTGGGCATAGGATGGGATGTCCAGTTTTACAGATTCTACCATACATAGTAACGGTAAATCTGTTTATAAGAATGGCTAGAATATTAGGATGCTGGTGAATAACTGTCATGATAGAATGAGAATTATTAATATTACAGGAAGGACAGAGTTTAGTTAAAGAAGTATCTGATGACCATGAGATAGAGTGTTGTATATTTAAAGAATTTATAGAGATATTATAAAAAGGTACAAAGCAGTTGGAAGTATGATGACAATATTTACAGACATAAGATGTTATATAAATTCCAGAAAAAGTTGACTTGATGGATGGTATGATGTCATGAACACCCTGTTGCTCGTGGTTGCTAAAAAGAGGAACTAGATTAGCCAAGCAGTTTCTAAGTTCTTTGAAAAATGTATTAAGTCTTGTTTATCTGTGGTGTTTCCTTCCAATTATAAGCAATATGTACATTTGCGCAACTGCGGTGAAGGGCTCATATTACAAGTTAGACACGGTAGTTGACGGGCGAGGATGTAGCATAATTGTAGGTGGGTTCTCTCACAGATCACTGGATTGCATGTTCGATTCCTACTCTGTATTAATAGGGGCAATTACCCCGAAACCGGTTTGAGGCTGAATTTACCTGTCAATTACTATGGGAAAATTCATCTATTAATATATAATTAACATTATTAATCTTTACAGTATATTATTTATTGACTTATAGTTATATTTATAACGTTACTTTTCAATTAACGTTATTGTCGAAGTTTTTTTTTGCAAATAATGTATTCGGGAAAAGTATAAATAAGCAATAAGACGAAAAAGTACAATTATACACATTGACTTTTCTTTTACAAGAAGCAAATTGTTTAAGTTTGAACGTGCATTTTAAAAATATTTTACGTATTTTTGTTCAGTTGTACTCATTGAATTATAGGTATTAGTATATTATTCTTATTATCTCATCTTTACATTATATTGGACTATTAATTCTGTTCATTACTGTTTTTGTTATTAATAATAGCGTCGATCGCTGAAAAATTTAATCAACTTACGTAATTTATATGTGTTTTCTTATATCTTATTTTAATATATAAATACAATAATTTAGTCACAGTATTACGGTATATCATACACAACTCTAAATAAGTGTATCAAACTGCTTCATGCATAAAGTTAGATGCATTTACTTCAAAATATAACAGTATGAAGTCCCAATTTGTAACTGTTGTTTTCTTACGTATATTTAAGAATTCGAGATAGTGTATATTTTTTTTAAACAGGGATGATTAAAGTTGTGATGTCTATATAATTTTGATCAACCTTTTTTTCATTAGTTTACATTGACTCTTCATTATCGTTGCATGACTCACACTTTGTCCTCCGGCAGATTTCCAAATCGAAGCTGACCCGCCGCATCAACAGTATCGCTGTCTACGACCAGCAGACCACCAAATGGATCGTGCGACCTGAAATCCTTCAGACAGCCCTACCACCTGGTGCTGAGGAGCTCGAGCCCTGGACCTATGCCACCGATATCCTTCTTCTGTGTCGACAGCGCAAGAAGCGACCTGACACTGCCGCCAATACACCTGTCACCAACACTCCTGGGACCCCCCCTCCTTCCTATGTTGCCACTGCGGTGACTGTACCATTACAAAACTCACCAGCACCCCCTCAACAACAACTCACACCTGTCTCACCGAACATTCCAAGGAAGAATCCGTCTAAGCGGTCGTCTATCGTGAACTACCTGTCGTCATCGGTGGCTCCACCATCTAAGAAGGCCCGTGTCGACCAGTTCTCTGGTTCGAATAATCTGTCTTCGGTGGCTTTTGAATCGGCAGTAGCTAGTGATGGTTCTACTATTGAGTCTGCCATTCCAACAAAGCGGTCGTCTATCATGAACTATCTTATCTCACCATCGGTACCTCCACCCACTAAAAAGGCCTGCGTCAACCAGTCCGTCATTTCTAGTGGTCCATCTTTAGCGGTATCTGAAACTGCACTCTATGACGTTATTGTTATTGATTAAAAAATAATATATAACTTCAAATAACAGAATCAAATCCATATATTTCGATCTTCTCCTTTCACCACCAATACACTTATGCTATTATCTATTCTTTGTATTAGAATTTGACTACGAATCAATCAGATCAAGTATATCGATATATACATAGAATTGAATATTTTTAGTATATGCCTATGTATAGTATTATGTGCATAGTATTAATTTATTCTGAGGTACTTACTAATACTTATATTATTATGTCTTTTAGATTATTATATTTTGTGTTAAGCCTTAGCAAGTATGTATATCGTATTTTTTTAATTAATTTATTTTTATAATCAGAAATGCACATCATTAACTTTTTTTATTTGTTTTCTTTTATGATTAATTAATTTTGGGGTAATAATATCTGTTACGCATAAAAATAATATGTCAGCATAAAAAGAATACATTAAATTATCCTTGAGTTTGCCAGGGGATTTCTGTCCTTTACTATGTGTGAAAAAACGTAATTTGATTAGAGTTGCCAATGAAATAATATTTTTTTATAATCTGTATATATTAATTTTATAATTTATTGAAATTATACTTTGATAACATTAACGTTTTGTAGTTTATACATTTAACAATTAAATGTTTGTATTTATAAATATATCGTACTAGAAATTTAGTTTTTTACACTATTGTCTAAAAAATTATTACATATACAATGTATGTTCTTTTTCAGTTTATTATATACCGATTTTATCTTTCTATAAACGTTAACTGCTATATTTCCTTGAGAAGATTATATATTAGTGTTGGGAATTTCCAATTATAGAAGTATTATAATCGCTTTCGTTTGGGGACTTTTTTGTTAATTGTTGCTTACTATTTTCATTTAAAAAACGTTTTCCGAATTTTTGTTAAATTAAGTATCATCTTTTTTAACTAGTCCCGGCCCGTTTACTTTCATCGCTTTTTTATTGTCAATTCGTTTTACATAATATATTATTTTCCAAAGTTGTCTTATTTAGACTTTTTAATTGGGATATTTAAGCTATGTTTCTAGTGGACTTTATATCACCCTGCATAAGTAGACTATAATTAAAGAGCCAAATTCGACATGTTTATTACACGTTTATTAGTCCTGATAAGTTAAAAAATTGTTGCAAGTCGTTTTAAAATAGTGTTAATTAGTGCATTAATATAAATGAAATAGTTGTCATTGTCTATTTAAGGAAATTTCATCCAATCAAAGTGGGCATTTCTTTAATGTGAATAAAACCAATAAATATTTCTTTTGAGCAACTGTTGTGGGATTTTAAAACTTTTGGATTGACTGTTTTTTAAAACATTTATTTGCTTTTTAATAATAATGGAAGACGATTATTCAAATCGAAAGTTAAATTTTCAAAAGACTTTTAGCCAGGAGGTAAGTTGTTACAAATATTACTGAAAACAGTTATGATTTCTCAATTCAACATAATTGAAATAATAAAATAAATTATTTTATTATAGTTTAAATAAATACATTTTTGAAAATATAATATTTTTTAAATATGTACAATTTTTATAATTAATATAAAATAATTATTTATCATTTTAAACAATGTGCTTTAACTTGTTAATCAATAATTTCATAAGCCTTTAATGTAGGTCTATTTCATGGAGCGATAGTCTACTTGATATTATAGAGAATGAAGATTTGTGTATTCATGATTCTTCGATGGTAAGTAATCACACTACTAAAATATATAAATCATAATAATTAATAATCAAATATCTGTCAAACATTTACTAAATATTTTCATAAATAAATATATTATTTCAATCAGATGGTTTCATAATTTATTTGTGATAGTAATAAAATTAATATAGAAACAATAAAATCAATAATCAACATAACTTCTTTACTGCAGAACATTTTTGCTTATCCACTATTTTTGTATTCCTTGGTACGTATTTGTTAATTTTTAAAACAATAAATTAAAGTAACTCAACACTATGTTTGAAAAATGAGATACTAAAATAATTATAATTTTAAAACATTGGAAAAAAATTACATACGTTACGTTTATTGATGAGTTAACTTGTATTTTTAAAATAAATCTATGATATAAAATATTATACACATCAATTTTTTCATATATACAATAAGTAATTTCTGGGACACTATTTTCACATTAAATTAAAAAAAAACGCAAAATTTTCCGATAAATGGATAATTAAAAAATATATATATTTAAGTATGTTATTCTGGGCATTATGAAGTTTCATAATTAATATAATAAAAAATAAATAACTCCGATTATAAAAATTTCAATTATACATATTTCGAATAACTTCCTTGAACACTATAAAAGCATTATAAATTTATGGACTCATATTTCAAATATGTGAAAAATATTTTAACTTCCAACAAAATGATTATATATATCAATTTAAAAAAAATGAGAATTTGTAAATCTTAAAAATCAATAGGCAATGCAGATAAGTAGGTCGATAATAACTATGCACGATGTTCCAAAAGTTCCTATGACATAAAGAAAAATCAATTTTATGAAATTAATATAATATATCAAATATATAAATCTAATAGTATGTACATCTAGTAATTTACGGGAAAATATTATGAAAATACGATTTAAAAACATAACAATGTAATTACGTATTTTAGTTTCAGCACTATAATAAAGTCTATACTTTGTTATTCCAATTAGTTCATTTATATTTATATAGAATATTACTTCGTGTCATTAGAGGTTTCAAATAAAATGGTTGATATGCAATTATAAGTATATAAAAAGTATGTTACAAATTCTCATGATTGGTCTAGATTTATATTCTTACTGAGTTTTTTCTTCCTTCAAGCTATTTTTTATATACACCTTGTGAATCAAAAGTGTACTTAATATATAATAATGTATATATTGAAACACTATCATCAAGTAACATATTAGATCATTATAAATAGAGGAGCTAACAAAATGTTTTAAAATATGAATACAAAAAATTAATAAGTCATATTATACTTTATTTCAAAACATTATAAATACTGTGTAAGTGTATACGAAAAAAGAATGCGAACGTCAAAGTATTTATAGACGGATGCATGCATGCTTAAATTTCATTTTCACATACATACCCATATAGTATCTGGTTAAAATAAAAATGTACTACTTATCAGAAAATGTATGTGCCTTATACATTAATATGGTTTTGGAATAGAATTATGTAATACTTTTTTAATTTAGGAATAATAATAAAAATTATTTTCAATATTATTAGCGGTTATTGAACCTGTATCTTTAGAGCGGTATAAGATAGAATTTAGTTAATGTAGACTTTAAATGCAAAAGAAAAACCATAATAAAAGTTAATATTTTATTACAAATATTACAAAAAATCAGAGCTTTCACGGTTTTTTATTTTGCATTCCTCACAAGTGAACATTACTAGTATTTATTTATACAATTTATATAGTGTGACATTTATATAATATAGAATTTCTCTCGCTCAAAACGCTTTAAATAATGTTATTTTAACAAAAGTACTATAATCACCTATTACAAATGCTAGTTGTTAGATGTAAACCTTTTTAAAAAAATCTGAACATTTTGTTGAATCGTTCTCAAAATATATTTTGTTGTGGATCCATTCCTTTACATTTCATAAATGCCATTTTTACGTTAGTGTGTTACACGAAAACGGAGCTCAATATGTCGACTAATTTCAACTTATTGTGAAATTCCATGGTTTAGGTTGACAAAATCATGCCCATATATTTATTTAGTAAACAAACTGGTACTCATCCGAAGATCAATTACTGAAGGTCTCTTTGTGGTATAATATCACACTCGCATTCTAGAATATGTAGCCTACAATGGCGACATTTTATAAAGAAACTTCACAAATATATATTTTTATAAAATTAAATTTGGACAGTTATAAATTAAACAATTTATTTTAATTTTATTACAAAAGACCGTGAAGCTCTTAATTCTTTGAATTTTTATTTATTTGTAAATAACTAAAAAAAAAGTAGTATAAAAGCTCCAAATTAGAAAAGATGGTATATTCCACAAAAAAATCGGGAAGCTGAAATTAATTTGCTAGAATCTAAAAATAACTTTGAGATTGGTAATTATAAAAGTATATAACTTTATCTTATGCCTTTCAACTATTTGTTAATGTTTGATGAAATAAAAGATGAATACAATATGGATATATGGATATATTATTTAAATCAATACTAACTATGAATCTTGAGTACCCATATAGGGGTTGTTAACCTTAGAAGTTAATATTAATAATATTACAATAATATTATTATCTGGAGGAATGATAACATAAGATTGAAATTTATTATCTTATTCCTTATTATATATAATTAAATATGTTAAATATTAATATATTAAATATAATTAAATAAATGTGCATCCTTCTGGATTATGTTTATAAATTACATTCAGGATTGAATAATGGAAATATTATATAACTTTTATGATTTGGGTATATCAATATTTTTTTGTGTATTGCCTAGTTATCGAAGCAAGGTTTTTAAAATAATAACAAAATTTAGTCGTCTATTTATATATTTATTTAGTCAATTACATTAATTATGAATAATTGGCAATTACAGTAGGTTAATTAGGACAATTAGGACAATTAGTGCAATTAGGTTAATATATACATATCTACTTTTACGACAGCACCAGAATGATTGGCAGCGGAGAAGTCTGATAGATGACGCTCGATTCGACTCCGCTCTCAACGCCGAGTTTGAACATGGGTTGGGGCAAGAAAGACTTCCTTCAAATAACATTGGCATTACTTTTGTTCACAAAGAGGAGTGCTGCTTTGTTTTGAGACTGTCGGAGGGCGTACACCAATTGGCGGATGTCTTAGCCTGTGTGCAGGTCGGTAGAGAGATTATTTTATTTATATATGAAGGTTTTGTTGCGGAGCTAGGTTTGTCATACCTACATTAATGTTAATAATAATAAAGTTTTAAGTAAAACTGTATTAAAACAGTATTGGGTGCAACCATTTATAAAAGTATAAGATTTCGTAAATCTTTGTCAGCTACAATATAGAAATGGTAATGCTTAGATGTTGCTTTTCATTTTTAGATGAAATTTTCGTTTTTGATTACTTATTTGCATAAACATTTCTTTTTGAGGCTGACAAAGATTACCAAAACGTTCTAATGCAACTGCACATATTTAAAGCTAATAATTACCATGATCTAATATTTGTTTTGGGTGCAACACTTTTATAAAGTTTGCTTAATATATTTTTTACTATTTAAAGTATATTTTATATAATAATTATTGTTTATAAAGTACCTACCCTTTAATATATAGTATTATTGTATATAGTATTATTTTATATACTATTATTTTATATACTATTATTTTATGTATTATTATTTTATATGCTATTATTTTATATACTTTTATTTTATATATTATTATTTTATATAATATTAGTAGTATAGAAAGAGTGGATTCGACCACACTTATAAATAGACTTATGAGTCATGGCTAAAAATAGATTTTTTAAACCCCTCTACCCGCGGACACTTTAAAAAAAGTTACTATAGGAAAGGCACAACAGTTATCCACAGAAACCAGCAAGAAGGCTTCAAGCAGTGTCAACAGCAAAATGTAACATGTTAGAAGGACTTTGCAGGATCAGTCCAAGAAACAAGTATAAATTCGAACCAATATATTGGAAAAGAAGTTCAACGCCTATACCCGGGATAATGCAGTTTTGCCTATTGAAAAGGATGACGATTTG
>JAUZND010041911.1:0-20830 GCA_034780555.1 Coelogynopora nodosa | reverse complement strand
GGATGCTGCCTTATTTGTTCGTAGAAATGGGGGTTCTCCTTCGACCAAAAGCATATTCTAAGCATACCTCTACCCTCCGCATAAAACGCGCATTCATCTGTAAATAAAATTTTACCTTTCCTTATGGGATTATCATATTTCTGTAGAATTTGCTCACAACATGTCACTCTGGTTGCATGGTCCTCTTCTGATAAAAACTGCACTTTTGTCGACCTCCACGCTTTTATCCCCAAATCTTTAGACAGTGTGCGATACATTGTGGTGTATGACATATCTAAATCGTCTGCCCTATTTCTAACTGACTGTGTAGGATTATTGGCAATGGATATTCTGACATTTTCAACTTCATCTCCTCTTTCTGAAGGCCGCCCACTTCGTTTGATGTCATTAATTGACCCAGTTCGAAACAACTTCTCCTCCCAAGTCGCAATTATACGAGTATCTGGAGGCTCCCCATCAAATCTTTCTCTCAGCCGTCTCTTCAAATTGCGTAGTTCTGCTAAACTCTCCTTGTCATCACATTCATGATACCAAGTCGCAGCAACTATTCTAAATTCAAGCGTGTATGGACTGGTGTCAGTCATACTAAATTAATATGTAAAATAGACAACATTTTATGTTCGCAAGGTATTATATACCTCACGATACGATCGATAATGCAAATATATCATAGAAAAAATAATCGATAAATTAAAAATAACCTCTGTAAGTCAGAGATATTGCAGTGTGAAAGACATCGATTTAATTGGCTGTTTTTTTCTTGCTCGTAAGGAACATACTGTATAGTTATTTTTTCATAGTTTTCCTAAACTGGAGTTTATGATGTAATCAGGTAATCAAAATTTTAATATTTGGTTGAAATGATTAATAATAATGATTGAAAAGTTTTTAGAAAGTATCGGTATACCAAATTTCAGTTTAATCGGTTGATAGAAAGTATGTTTTCCCAGGGTAGGTGGGTGGTATATACCCCCCCCCCCCTCTCTTCATGGAATAAACCGTACAAAACATGTCATATATTTTTTCTGGTATGTAAAAATATTCGAAATTATGTTTAATATATTTTTTAGTTAGATAAAAGTATTTTAGTAACAGTAAAAAAATCAGGGTCATACGTTTTATAGTTCAATCAAAAACTTAACTTCTTAGAAAAAAATTAGCATGCCCCCCTCCCTTCCCTCCACATACGAAGGGTTAATAATGTTTATATTTTAATGATCATAAACCATTTATAATTTAATTAATTTATAAATACAATTAACAAATAAGGTAAATTGTGAAGTTTCTGTCTATAATTGAGTTACATAATCAACAGCTATCTATTATCTTTCTCAATATGTAATATTGAGCAAACAATTGGTGCAAATATTGGGCAAAATTCGTCTCGCGTACATTTTGACTTTAAATTGTTTGATAAAAATTTTGCTCAACTAATGGCTCTAGAAAATCACTAAAATCTAATTTTCCAAGAATTATAATTTTTTAAACTTTTTGTGCGACTGATTTTTGTTATGCTTGGAAAAAATATATTACAGATTTGTTTTGGTATGAACTAGGTTCAACAATTTAAATATATATATAATTTCCGTGTTAAAAAATTACCACAAAGAATTTTTTATTTTTTTGGCAAAATAATTTTTCAAATGTAGGTAATAAATAAACCACATTTGGTCAATGGGAAAATAAAGAAAAAAAGTATAGCAATTTATTTGGTTTGTATCAGCTGTGACTAACCGGGTATGTTGATATTTTGAAATTGTCATCCTGAATTCCAACAGTATCATATTTATGTGAATTGCTGTTTGTGGTAATCAAAAAATGAATACAACTATATTTAATTAATGCATTTTCGCAAGTTTAAGAGAGATTTTAAAATCTATGTTTTTACCAAGTCCGGACCAGAATAGTGAAAAACAGTATATTTTGCTCAATCACCTTGAAAGATATTGATATGTTTACAATTTGTTTCTGAATGAGATATTTGTTACAATTATTTATTTTCTGATTGGTTTTGTTCCAATCTATGCTTTTAATAACAATAGATAGGATATGTGTGAAGAGAAACATGACATATAAACACGTTTCCGAATATAAAGTAACCTATGTAGATAAATATGTGAAAACAGGAGGTTCATCCATATTAAAAGGATCTAACATTTGTAGATAACTCTTAACTACAATGTAAATCTAATCTACCAAGTTCCACAATGATTGATTCATCAGTGATACTTCATAATCTTCATAATTATGATAATCTCCATAATCTTCATAATATCCGCGCTGGTCTAGATGAATTATCGTCCACTAAAATAATTTTTAGTTGTTTGATCGCATTATAACTTACAGATATCTAATAATGTGTAATTATCTGTATAAAATCTTGTCTTTTTATGGGTTCTTGGATTAGTATTAGACCTTTTACGTAATCACAAAGCCAAATAATGAACATTAGAATAAATATATATGATATAGAACAATAATTCCTTTAAATTTATGTTAATTTTTTTAAACGTCATCAGCAAAAATCGATCAATATAGACAAAATACCTATAGATGCGTGTTTTATACAGATTATTTTATAAGTCATAATATGGTGACCTTCAACACATTTTTAGCATTTATAATATATAATTGGTTTGTCGATTGACTAATTTTGACCATTAGTTATTTAAGTGTTGATGTTAATTTGTTTTGTACATTTACTTTTTACCATTTATTATGTTTATTTACAGAAGTAACATTCTATAATAGAAATTCCAATTAAAAAATTTGTTTAAAACTTATAATTTTTTTAATACGTAGTTTAAAAAATATCTTACTTACAGTAATATAAAGATTTTAATTATTTGGTTTAGAAATGTGGTAATTATTTATATATATATAATATATATTCGGCTAAAAATTTGCTGAAATTTGGAGAAAAAAAAGCTAGTCACCAACCTTATTTTATTTCCAGCTGTTGCCTAGCTGTTTTTCGTTTCACCTATTTAACTTGATCTGTTTCTCCAGGTGATGATGCAATTGGAGTTCGATGGACAGATATCGAATCGGGTCTGAAGCTGTATGCTAGCCACAGGGATTTTGTTGAGAAGACTGCCCATCTTAACAATGCTCATTGGTGAATATACAATGTCTAATGTATATTCATGAACATGAACCCAGCGATTACCAACACACAGCCTTCGCGCACTGATAGATTTTCTGACACAAAAAATATATTACTTACTCGTGTATCTATATATTTTTTTATTTTAAATATTAATATGATTGTAACTCTTCATTAAAACCTT
The DNA here is from genome assembly GCA_034780555.1 of Coelogynopora nodosa. Classification (NCBI taxonomy): domain Eukaryota; kingdom Metazoa; phylum Platyhelminthes; order Proseriata; family Coelogynoporidae; genus Coelogynopora; species Coelogynopora nodosa. The sequence goes on along the minus strand of JAUZND010041911.1, from coordinate 17,540 downwards.
CAACTTTTGTTAATATTATAGTAGACTTAGTTGTTTTAAAATGTTAAACAAAGTTTAACGTATCATGTGATCGTTTACTGTGACTATATTTTTGTTTAGCTTTATTAAATGTTTAATACATTATTTATTCATGCTAATTTTGACTTTTTGTTTTTATTAAGTTGTGGTAAGTCGCTTTTAGAAATATATTATATTAATTATTTAGACTTTTCGATTGTTAACGGTTGTCCAGGCACTGGGTTGTTGACACCCCAATTTTAAAATTTCACGATACTTTTTGTTTGATGACCTATCAGGCTTTTCCTTCGTGACTTTGTAGTGTAGTTTCATACCCGTGTTTATATTATTGTAATTAATTATTTTATCTTAAACGGCCGCGGGAACGTGTAGCTGTGAACACACCAATTATATACGTACAAAGGTAAGTAGAAGTAAATTACTTAGCAAATATTAACATATCATATTAATCAATACATGTAGATAAAGATATTGGCATATACGTACATTACATAATTTGGATTTTCCAATTGGACATTTTTCTACCTATTCTAAATAATTATAGTCTGGGTTTTCCAATATGGAATATCTGGCGTATATTTATCGCAAATTTTTTTACGGCATATTTACTTTGAACACTTGCATAACACAGTATTGCCAGTGCGCGGCATTTGAGTGGTTGTGTTCACGAATTAAAATGTATGTGGGCCCACCAGAGAACGCATGCCATGCGTAGATGATCAATTGCTTGAGTACCATTGCCGCGTCCGTTTCAAACAGTACATACCTTCAATGCCCGGTAAATTTGGTATGAAAATATACTGACTCAGTCACAGATGCTCAACTGGGTCATATGTATATAATGGTCTGACGTATATATATTGGAGCAAACATGCTACATATCCAGAGGCAATAAAACAGGCTACAAATTACTCGGAAACGATCGTAATGGAATTGTGTAAGCCAATATGGATCAGGAGCCAATGTAAAAAGGGATAATTACTTTAGCAGTTGTTCCTTGGTCGTCAAACTGGCCCAAAACAAATAGACTTACATTGGAACAATACGTAATAATCGGCATGATATGTTCCCCCAGCAGCCAAATTAGTAGTTGGACGGAAACAAAAGGATTTTCAGATTTATTATACGGAGGGTCAATTGTTATGCAGCTTGTGGGACAAAAAGAACTCAACCGTACTGTTACTGGATTAATTCCACAAAGTCGACCAACACGAGGAAAGTAGTAAACCCGAAAATGTGCTCCACTACAACGAGACCAAATCGGGAGTAGATATTTTTGATGAAAATGTGCGAATAATGTTCTCTATTAAAAGAAAATGTCGTCGCTGGCCATATGGTTTCATCATGAATATTCTAGATATTGCTGTGATTAACGCAATGTCCATTTTCATGGAATCAAGATACCTCAATAATAAACAAAAATGTACACTACATTACACGTCCCTGATTTCTTCTGGAAAGTAATTAGTCGAAGACCAGATTCAACGACGTTCATCGTCCATGATACAACCAACAACCAAAGCTACTCTTTAACTGCTCCGCCGCCCATGTCAGACACCTGATCCCCATGATGCACATACTATGGAAGTATTGCTTAAGAAATGTTCCAACGCTGTCATCTATGCAAATGCGATAAAGATCGCAAGGTGAAATAAGGCTGTTCCGCATGTCGTCGACCAATGTGCAATGAGCATTGGTGTGCAATACGTGTGTAAATTGTCATTAATCGCGTTATTTGTTAAACAAATAACTTGATAATGAAACGGTGGTTTGCTCTGTGCAGCATTTTAGGGATAAATAAGAAAAAATAAGCACTTGCTGCAGATGTGATGTAAATTTATTATTACAAATTTACATCACATCTGCAGCAAGTGCTTATTTTTTCTTAATTATATCTTTGTCTACACTTTACCAAGAAAAGTGTTTTATTTAATTTAATTTAATTTATTTAATATTATATTAGTACATATAAAACAGTTATTGGGTGTCGTGATGATAAGAGACAAGTAATAATAAAATATACTTTTAAATTATAATATTATTTTTCTAATTAATTTGAATTTTTGAATATAATTTCAATAATAATTTTTAATAGAATCCTACGTAGAATTAGCCTATAGAGTTATGCAATATAAATTAACACAAATTTAGCATTTAACTATTAAAATAATAACCAACCATGTAGTTATATTTTAAATATATTATACATTCGCATATGATTAAAATTGATTTGCATTTACATAATATGATAAATAATCATATTGCAATATTTTAAATAATCAAAGTTGAGTGTTTATAAGAGAATATTTATAATGAACGTGAATATAAAGACAGACATCACAAAAAACAAAAGTACATTATGTAATGTTAACAAATATATTAGTTATGTCAAATAAGGACCGTGATCACGTCTGTGGTGTGATTCTTTTTGTTATATTTGTAATTTGTTATTGTTTATTCATATTTCTGATTAATGTGTGGTATAAATTGTTTATGTAATGCAATATTTGCTGGTACAAGTTCAAAAGAACTTTAATAGCATACAAATTGTGTTTTATCATATATGGTATAAAAAAATTATATCTGATTGAACCGTCATTTTTAAACAAGCACTAAATATTGATTACAAATGTTTTCATAATTGTTTACAAAAATTGGTCACGTGGATTTGGGGGTATTGACGTCACAATTTGACCTTTTATTCCAAACAATTTTTTTTCGAGTGCTTAAAAAACATTAATGACAATTTCAAAATCTGTAGGTATATTTTATCATGAAATCACCCTTTTTATATATTTAACATGGTTTTCGCATTAATTTGATTAAAATTAAAATGTAAACATTTTATGACGTCATAAGTTACTTGAAAAAGTTATATTTTAGAATAATTGTTAATATAATTATTTTCAAATTATTTAATATTTCATTTAAAAAATATCATTATTTTAGTATTGCGTTAAAATTTAGAATGAATCAATTTTAATACTTGTTGAAATAAAGAAGATTTAAAAATGTGTGTAATTATTACCTCCGACTTTTAACTGTTCTACTGTTAATAATGTTGATATAAAAATATATTAGTATTTTTATACATGTTGAGATTACCTGACTATGTAATGTTATGTACAATTTGTTAAAAATTTAAAGTAATAAGTAAATATTACTAAAAGAACTAATATGAAAGTTAATCAATGATAATTGTATTACATATTGTATATATATATAGAACCCATTTAAACAAGGGTCTTCTAAGAATATTAACTAAATTATATATCTACCACATCTAAAATTTTGACTAAGTTTTACTTTTTTTACTCCTATAGTATTTTCATATATACAGTTTTACATATATGTTACACATATATATACTGTATGTATATTATATAATCAGGAAACATACGTAATAGCTGTTATATTGACTCGTAATGAATAGAATGATTGCTTAAAAAATTACAATCTATCATGAAGCTACTTTATACTGAATAGCAAGAAAACGAAAAGCAAAGTAATCAATAAATACATATACTAGTTTATAAACTTTCTCGTGGAGAGTGACAACATCAAAGAAGTGAGTTTGTATTTTTGAGCTCTCTTATCAATACAAATGGTAGCTCCATGACAAAAATCCACCATAGACAAGCCATGCCTCGTACAGCTGTATTGTATATATTGAGAGTAACTAGTTGGTTAACATCAAGAAAACAAATGGATTCATTTTCATCAAACTTAAAATCAGATTGCTGCGCACTACACACAGCCTTTGTCATCGGAATGTATGAATGAGAATCTTGGGCCATAATCAATAATGATCAACGAATAATAGATGTTTTTGAAATGTAATCATACTAGTCAGGGAGTGTTGAGAGGGAGATAGAGAGAGGAAGGTGTCCTCTAGAGTCATTGCCTCAGGCACGCACACAGTGACCCCTATTAACACAAAGATAAACAACTGCTGGGCTGTGTAGACCATAGAAATTTATATTAATGATGCTACGAAAGAGATGGCATACAGAAAATTTCTTTACTTTGGAAAAATTACACAATGTGGAAGCTTTGACAAGGACATCGTCAAAGGGTCAGCTAAAGAAAGTAGGCAAATTTGAAGAGCTCCAGTATTGTGGGACAAAATTATCGAAAAGCAATAGACCAAAACAAATCATGTGCAATTTGAATGCAAACACTATTGTGAAAGCAATTTGCGCCCACCTGACAAACGGTGTGGTACCAAAATGTTTGAAAATATATAAACATATAAAAATAGTATAAGCCATCCACAATCGTCAATTCTTATCAGGCCAACAATAAAATTTCATTTTCAGTTATCATGGTTTCGCGCTAGAAATAACAACAGCCAGATTTGGGATCCAATCGCATCACAGCCAAATCCAAAAGACGCATTTTCAGGAACGATTTGTCCTTTGTTCCCAACCTCACTGGTGCCTTTGAGTTTGCTCAAAATTCAACCTTTAAGCAAACGGCACAAGGGACTTTATAGCTGTCAAAACTCACAGAATAGTTTCCTGCAACAGACATTTAACTTGGGCGTTACTGGTAAGAAAATAAAGAGCAGCGTTTGATTAATAATTTGACGAATAACCTAAAAGATGGTCTATTTAAATTTTAAATTTTAATTTGTGATATCTACTAAAAGCTAAATTGAACATTAGAAACTTTAGAATATGTTGAATTCATGAATGACATAATAGGTTTACATTAATGAGGGAAATAGGGATACAAAAATATATTATGAGGGTTGTGTGGCGATTTTGTGTGGTGGTAGTGTGAGGGTAGTGTGAGGGTAGTGTGAGGGTAGTGTGAAATAGTGTGAGGTTGTGTGAGGGTAGTGTGAGGTTGTGTGAGGGTAGTGTGAGGGCAGTGTGAGGGTAGTGTGAGGGTTGTGTGATGATAATTGCGTGGTGGTTGGGCGAAAGTTGTGTGAAGGAAAAGTTGTTTGTGTTATAGTTGTTTAGATGTGTTCAAACTCCTTCTCGGTAAAGTAATATATATACTTGTTATAGCAATTTTTACTTGTAGATGTTTTTAAATTTTTTAAAGCTGCTAGAAAAGTAAAACATAAAAATTTGGTGTGGCGTTAATAATATTTTATTAAATATTTACATAAGTCAGTCAATATATGTATAATATCTATCAAATAAACTGATATATTACTGAATTTAAATATTATTTTAAACTGCTTTTAAACATTTATTATTTAAAAAATAGAATAGGCCAACATAAATTTTATATTATTTATTGTTTAGTCAATATATTTAATTATTACTTTTATGCAATATTTCAAAATATAATCAAAATTGAATACTACTAATTCTTCGATATACAATATATGATTAACTAAACTTTTAAAATAATTATTAATATATTAGAGTGTATATTTGTAGACCCTATAACAATATATTTACATAAATTACATGATTTGTAATATTGCTATACACCAATTCATGGACTATAAAATTAATATTAATAGTAATATTCTAATATTAATTTCAATATAAATATGTTATATTTATTTATTGTTCAAATTTTTATACTGAAAGAATTATCATTATGAGAAACACATTTTGCCGTATATTTAAATAGATCGAAATAATAATTATTTTAGGAATATATTTTATTCTGAATTAAATGTCTCAATAATTATATAGTTATCAGTTAAAATATAAATAGGCAAATTATCAATTTTTTCAATAGTACACTTTTACTGTTACGTAGAGCAAACTTTGAAAGTTTCGACCGGACAAAGTAATCATGAACTTGATCCATCTCGTCCAAATGTGGATCTGTTCTGTAATGTGACTCAAGGATGGCCGAATCCCCTGGTTTATTGGACTAAACAATCTGTGACAAAACCCAGGAAGGATTGGATATTTCAAAGATGGGTAAACTTTTCCATTATCGAGAACAAGAATAATAGTAAAGATAATTTTGAATATGAAAACTAAAAAAAGTATTTAAAATCATTTTTAACATAAAGAAGGAAAATTTATTAAATAAATATTAAACAACATTTGATATTATTAATTTTTATGTTCGTCATATTTTAGTAATAAAATAAACACCTAATTAGGTGAGTCGATGTTAATCCAGATTGCAATAGTCTAATTGTACTAATTGTATAAATTACGCTAATTTTCCTAAAAACAATAAACATACGGGACATTTAGGATAAATGATTGTATAATTTAATTGTTTCTATTTTCTAGGGAGAGAAATTTAACGCCAATGAAACAGGAAATTACAAATGCAATGTCAACAATTTTCTTACCAGGCCGTTTACATTTATGTTCAAAATCACAGAAAAGCTCAAACATGCAGGTGGGTTAATTACTTCTATTTTAAAATATGATTCACATCCAAATAGTTGAAGATAATTGTTGAAGACAATATTTGATAACACTTTTTGGATTATTTATAAGCATATAAGATATCGCTGACATTGATTTCAATATAATGCTAATGAAAAAAAGAGACAACTTGTTATTGAAATAATAGCAACTGAATATTGTATTTCATGCGAAAGGTAATAATTAACGATCATAACGATAATAATAAACGATCAATAATTTTCCTATAATAAATATTAATAATTTGTGATTACACCTTAGCATTTTTATTATTGTATTTGATAAAAATATAGAAGGTAACGGTTTCTGTCTGCGTAGAATATAATCATAAAATAGAATATCAATATTGAATTTTATTTTATTAATAAATCAAAGGTGTCGTAACCAAGAAGGTATAGGGTAGGTCAATGATCCCAACATTTTTATGCAGTGAACAGAATAAACAAATCATAAAATTTGTCACTTCAAAAAGTATCTAAAAAGAAACTTAAATGTTGTATATTATTATATCAAGAAGATATTCAGTATAAAGAGGCTTATACGAAACTTTATGGCTTACATAATCACAATTTACATTTTATGTGAACGTCTCCTTCACAATTTCAGAAAAACCTTACCTGACTATAGCGAATTTAAACAAAATTCCTGTCGCACTCTCAAAAATGGAAATAGAAAATGGACGAAAGTCTCAATTGAGTTGTTTTATTAGAATCGGAAAGATTAAAATGGTTGTTCAATGGTTCAAAGATGGTCGAATAATTGGATTAAGAAATTTTGCTCACTATGTAAGTATTTGTTAATAATTTTATATTTAACTAATTTTATAAAGATTTTGTAACACATATTCACATAAATTAAATATTAATATTAAATTTCAAATAAAGAAAAAAACATGAACAAAAAATGTTAAGAACAAAAACAATTATACTTTACATAATATAGTGAAGAATGCTTGCAAAATTATATTTAACATGCTATTGTTTATATGAAGGAGTATATATTTAATCATAAATAAAGGAAGGGAGATGGAGGAATAATTAATGAATCTGTATTTGGTTAAAATACTTATATTACCGTCTAGCTGGGCCCCCAATGCGAATGAAATGCTTATTTTATTTAATATTTTGAAAACAAAATTACAAAAGAATTACTAAATATAACATTTTAAACACAATCGCTGTATGAGAAATATATAATATTTCATTGAGAGCTCTTTTGACTTTTCAATTAAACATTTTCGAACTTAAATTATTTAACAATATTTATTTATATCTTATTTTATTGCATGAGAACCAACCATAATGCGGCATCTCTGAATATTTATATAAATTCCCATTATTCAGTGTTGAAATTATTATATTAATAAAGAACTGTATCAGTTGAATGAAACTGAAACTTGAAAAAAAGAAGATATTCCTTATATGGATGTTGTGTTTTTATTATATGTTTTCGTTTTTCAATATAGCTGATTCTGTTTAGTTAATCTATTTATCTCAAAACTGAATAATGGGAAATACCGCATGGCTGATTTTGTTAAGAAATAAAAGTAGAAAAAGTATGAAATTAAGTTATATAATTTAAATTTGAAAAAGTTAAAAAAGTTTAAAACGCTTGTATTGATCGGCGATTGTATTTTTATAATAATTGCATTCGCTCATACTATTTAATATTTATTATTATTTTTTATCAATTATTATTTATTACTATATTATAATATATTATTATAAATTTATTGTTATATTTCGAGTATGGAATAGTTCATAAAGTATTTCCTGCTCTATGAACTAAAAGCTGTTCAATAATATTGAAAAAATAATATTGACGATTTCTCAATAAAAAAGTAGAAAAGTCAATAATAAGTCAATAATCGAAATTTCAAATGGAAATATTTCACGATATAAATATGTATCATATTTTTTTCTGGTAGGATTTAAGGTGTTCGATTGGACTATATATAAATTTAATTAAAAAGTCAGACGTCAATGTAATTTTTAATAAAAAATATGCGTGATAATCGAATATCCAGAGTGATTACTTTTTTTAAATGATATGCGTTTTTTGTATATTTTTGTTTATTCCAAATTTAATTTGTCTAATTTCATTGACGGGTTATTACCTACGATTGTTATAGCAAACCAACTGATGGTCATATTTATTTAAGAGTTAATAGTTGTCACCTGTCTGTCATCCAACAAAATAATAATTTTGAAGAGCCAACTATTTTGCGACATAGACGAATTTGTTGTGAACGATATCATTTTTACAAACAGCGTGTTTCAGAATATATACTTTATTGCGCTTGTGATTATTCTAAATAGAAGATATAAAAAGTATCCAGTAACGCCAATGGTACAAAAATAGAAAGGAAATCTTAAATGATTAGGTCAAGATATAAATTATTACAATTTCTTGCATAGTTATAGCATATTATCCTAAAGTTTAATCTATTAACAAATATTTTAGGTAATAACTATTAGAACATTATTATACAAAAAGCCATAGACTAAAGATTTATTTCCGTAGCCACCTATAATAGTAGCCTTCAAACAAGGAAATGATCCTAAGAAAACTAATATATACCACCTATAATCAGACAAGTAATCACCCCATAACTCTGCTATATAGAATCTTTACAGGAAGCAAAAGTGTTATCAACTGTATTTATGTTATCACTTGTAACGATTGCAAAGAAGTAAATGTAACCCAGACTGGATGATTCGTGGAGGATCGATTAACGGGTCGCCATAGTGATATTAGACAAATAAAATTAGGAATTAATAAATTCATAAAAAATGCTGATAATTCAAGTTATCAATCTAGATATTTAATCACCATACTTAATTATCCTAAAAACTAGAGCAATGATGGTCGGCTTTTCATTGACGATTTGTAAGGGGCCCGATTAAAGAGCTATATCCTACACCAGAATGAAGAAAAGATATAATTCTTTACCGAAAGATTTCTATCCTGCAATTTAATAATTTAATAATGATAATGAATTAAAATAATAAAATATATAATAAAATAAAATAATTAATAGCAATAATTTAGTAATAAATATAATTTATTATTAAATAATAATTTAATGACTTGTTTGTAGCTATTCATGAGATTCTTCTATTCTATAATAGTATAATAAATTGGTTAAAAGCGAAAGCTAGAAAGCCTCTACGAAAATTATATATATTATGTTGTTTTTCATTATTTATTTATCTATATTTTATAATGTTGCATGTAATAAAATGGTTCAACATGCATGTAATACATATATATTTTATCGAATAAACAATTGTCTTGTTTTAAATTAATCGTTATTAATGTCAATATCTCAGCTGTATAATATATAATAAACATTTTGAAATATATAATTTTACTATTTCTAGCGAGTCCGTCAACATTATAGCTCAGGATTCGACCAACTCGTCTCTGTATTGACTCTTGATAAGGTCATCCCCTCGGATTCTGGAGTTTATGTATGCGCGAGTCAAAATGATAAGTGGAGTGGAACGCTTTTTGAATTTCGAATAAAAGTGGTAACGAGTAAGAGCCATAATTTCGAACTATAAACATATTTTTATATATAATTGTAACTTAATACTCCATTGTTTCCATATGAACGTAATAAACTTCATTAATTGCAAATAATTTTTTTTAATGAAATTATGCAATTATTTTCGCATGAAAGGAAAAAGGTTTATGAATTACATTAAACATGTTTAATAATTACATCAGTATAATATATAATAGCATGGCTTATTTATATTTTAATATCTGTTATATATTTAATAATAAATAACTTTCTGTTAATAACAATTGTATCAAGAATAAAGTTATTTAATGTATTAATGCGTTTATTAATAAGCTTGCAAAACATATGGAAATATTCAAAAGTATAGCTATTTTTACAGTATATAGTGAAGGATTTTTCATTACATTGTTGGTCGATTTTAAGATTAAGGATCGTTAGGATAAGTTAAGGATAAGTTAGGTTCGATGGCAGTCTACATTGATGCCCAAATAATCGATATGTTACATTAATAATATCATTGAATTAGAAAGTAGTTAAAAGTCATTGTTCAAGGTTGTAACTTAAAACCGGAGGACAAATCGGAAGGAAATTTAACCTATTTTTCAAGGTAGTCAATACAAAAGTATCTAAAATAAACAAAATAGATTCTAAAATAATCAAAATAATTAATAAAAAAATGTAGAATGTCCATAAAAACGGTCAAAATACTTATACATTCAAATTAATTCCGAAATATACAAAAAAAAGAATTGCAACTGATTTTAAGTAATTATTACATTCTTTAAATTTAAATTGTTTGTTTATCTTTGTTATTTGTTTTAATGCCAACCTTGAAAACTAATTATTTATTCCTTCGGTTTTTCCTACGGATTTTTCATCCGCATTTTTCTCATTATTGTTCTCAATAAATTTTATTCATTGCTGCAGACTCATATGCGTGCTCTAGTTATATACAATGGTTGGTATTGTACGTATTTATTACACAAGGTTAAACTAGTAAACGTGCGGTATAAATGTACATATTTTACTATTTTTAATGTAATATGATTTAGTAATTATTATTGATATGCACTAATTATTCAATATAACAAAAAAACGGTATATACGCTACTAATATAAATATAAATAAACGGCTACTTTCCACAATTAGTTAAGACAAACATTATTTTAGCTTTAGAAAATATTTAACATGAATCAAATTCATTAGTTATTTCAAATTAATTATCCCTTCGCGGGTTTAAGTTTAATTTTTAATAGTAAAATCGTTAATAAAATCCAAATATGCTTAAAGTGTTCAATCTTATATATTTTTAGGGGGCTAATACTTAAATAACTTTAAAAATACTTAACTAGTTAACAGTAGAAATAAAACTATGTAATGTAAATATCTCTATTTAGATTTTTTGTAGTCAAAAACGAGGGAGGAGGGGAAGACGCGCCACTGACTGATTTATCCTTCACATATAGTTCATATACGATAATAAAACTTGACTCTTTCAGAACGACATAAAAGAAAAGGGATCAAAAAGCCAGAACAACCTAAGAAACGCATGAAATCTTCCAAAAAGAAAACTACCTTTCCCGAAGATGACGATCTTAGCCAGATGGAAACAGGATCGGGAGAGCTTGGAAGCGGTTCAATGAATCAGAAACGAATTCCTTGAAATTCAACTTATTTTAAATATATAGAGTCGTTATTTAATGATAAATAATTTGAATAATACTTACATTATATTATTGTTTTACATATGTCTATTTTAAATAAATCTATTGATGACATTTTGTTTCTATCATATTATAATGTTTTAAGCACTATTACTAAGCATGTAGAATAATTTTAAATAGTTTTTTTATACTGAATTATCAATTGGTGTGTTTTCTCAATATACGGGAAAATGATGGTTGTAACCATCGAGATGAGTAACGGAAAAATATGAGAATAATAAACATACAGTTTCAACGTATAAGGAGGTAAACAATTTCGAAATTGTTAATATATTACGAGTCTAAAGAAATATTAATTTTGTTCCAATGTTTTAACAGAAATTCTACTTTTAATTAAGACACTATAAATAACTTAAAAGAAAAGTTATTGTAAGACTAATTTATTACAACCGATAATGGGTCCATATGGGAATTACTTACACCTAACAAAACCAAAAAAAACAACCTATAGACCAAAATATCTGAGCGGGTTTCGAGGTTTCTTAATATTGCTATAAATTACTGTTGAAAAATTTAAATCAGAATATGAAATATCATTAACATGTCATATGCAGCTTATTATTCAAGAAAAAAGAAAACTATTATAATAAACCATGACATATTTTTTCATTATGTTGTTATGTATTGACATGGTTCATTGACTAATTATGTTTAAATAAATAAAAAAGTCGTGTTAAGCAATCATTAAGCCAGTTCATAATAAATCTTTTAAATAGCTAATTAAACAGTAAAAAGTTGTATTAACGATTATAATCACGTGATTATCAAAGTAAAATTTTAGTTCGTCTACATGCAAAAATATTTGTAACTGATAACCGGTTGATAAATAAAGACAAGTAATGGTCACTGTGAGGAATTAAAAAAAAACACAATAAAATTTAAAGTTTGTTACAAATAATACAAAATAACCAAGCTTTCACCTTTCATCAAGAAGGCATAATCATGGTGAAAGGTGAAAATTTGGTTATTTTGTATTAATTGTAATGAACTTTAAATTTTATTCTGGTTTTTCTTTTGATAACCGGTATGTTGCCTTGGAAACAATGATTCGGAAGTTCTTCCTGAATAAGACTTTGAAAATATATTTTCTTAAACAAAGACTGTTGAATCAAATAAGAATTTGTTGTCTGATGTTAAAGTTTGGGATTTATAAAACCACGGGGTGTGGAATAGTGTTTTCTTCTTTGGGACGTCCGATTCTGTTGATTTGGGTACAGTCAAATGGCGCCTTGGTGGCGTCTTTACTGCTGTGGTTAAGTTATTTTGTGGTTTCGTTTGAAATTTCTGGAATTTCAAAAGTTATGAGATTTTTCTTATTCTTTTCTCTTTGAAATAATTAGTTAATTTCTTTTTCATTACTTTGAGATTGAAAAGTAAATGGTACTTAACTAGGGGCGTCGTATTTTGATGTTGGGAGATTTCTTTTACTCGTTTGTTCAGATCAATATAGGTCTATTTTGATCGATTCTATTCTAGTTAAAAGATCATTTATAAATGTTTTCAATTTTTTGTCAATTAGTTCTATAGCTTGAATAGTGATTGGAGAATTGGTAGTTTTAACTGTTGCATCATAATTTTAAATGCTGAGGGTTGGTTCGGACTGCCGACGGCGTATTTCATTGCGATCAATAATACATTGCGAATTGTAGATATCTTGTGCACTTCGTCGATAGATTGATTCATAGTGGAAAGAGTAAATGTGTAGTTTAATGACGCAACTGCTGATACAACGCTAAGCGTAAATCTGACGAGTGATGAAATAAAGCAATATAACATAAATTTGGTAAAAATTGATTGAATGAAATCTTATAAATGAAAGAAATAGGTGAATACATGGTTTGTACAACGTTACAACGTATTGTTGTAAGCAGTCACTACCGCTTAGCCTAATACGTAAATAAGGATCATAATATATAAATTTACAGGCATAATTTCTTGGAATTAATGCCTGGAATTGAAATATATAATTATTACACTGTTATAAACTTATACTATATCAATTATATAAGTCTGAAACTATTATTGTGCATTTTCAATTAATTGTGTTATTCCGATTGAACAATCTAAACATTATACAATATATTAAAATTTCAAAAAGGTCGGAAATTAATTATGAAAAACGGTAATAATAAATATTTAAAAAAAATCGTAAATAATGTAGCTATAACTGGAAACGGTAGATAATTTAAATGGATAACATTGAGCACTTCTTCCGGATCTGCCTTATGAGATTCAAAACTGGAAACTGCAGTTAATAATTGCCATCTAAATGAATAACTTTAAAGATATTTACCATGATCTGCGTCATGAGGTTTTCTTTTGGTATCAAAAAGTATTTGTTTCTCATTTGAATAACCAATTTCTTTAACATCAAAATTCTCAAACATTCTCTGCGAAGAATTAGATTCTTCGAATGCTGCTGAGGTAATTCCAAAACTTAGACATGAGCTTTGTTTTATGTTGGCTCTGGCTCTTTCGTTTGTGATCAATTTCCGGTTGAAGACGAATAATTCCAGTTAGATTAGACAAGGAGGAGGCGATTTCGGAACTCAAGCACCTGCTGACAGTTTTTACCTATTTCATATATTATAAATTTGAAAATCCATGATAAAAGTAGTTATTTGATATTTCGAGAAATCAAATAACTAATATCATATTGTATATAGACGACAAGGAGTACAGGCTAATTATTTGTGATCGCTCGTCACAGAGTGAGTTGTAATTTTAAAAATTTAACATTATAGTTTCTACAGAATTTAAGCCATTTTCAAAACTAAATATGATACAGCTATCACTCATCTACGAATACAACCCAATGATAAATTTTTACCTAATACTTTTTTATAATTATTCATTTATATGAATCGCTCGTCACGTCAAAAAGGACATGACTTTTTCAAACAAATTTTGTTTTTAAAAAGTCTGCTCTGTTAGTTGAATTTTAATTATTATTTTGGCCAATATTGCTGGCATAGAATATTTAGAAACAATGTTAATTAAATAACTATTTCATATTAATTAAAAAATATTGTTTTTTTCTGAGATACTGATTTGTTCGCTCATCACGTTCGCTTGTCACAAAAAAATAAAATACAACAAATATAGTATAAATTGTTTTAAACATATTTTATACTACACATATTTTATATAATAATTAACAACAAACAGTATACAAATATGTGGGCGTATATAGTATTGTATATAGCCTATAGTTAACGCAAATTATGTTATTGTCCAATAAATTCAAACAAAGGGTTCAGTTTTAAATTGTAAGTGATTTCGACGACCAATGGTTGGTTTTTGTTCAAGCCATCTTCAACAATGATGAAATCCATTTCTTTATTTGGGTCTGTCTTCAAAAAAGGTACCTACCTGGAGAGCATCATCTTGTACTACAAATACTTGGCACAGAAACTTGGCAACATGACCTGAGCGTTCACCTTCAATGGCTATCGTTCCAAAATCTTCCTGGTTGAATTATGACATAGTTATCATGTGTCATAGTCCTCCAGGCTCATCAACTGAGCAGTCTGCATTACCATTCTTTCTACGTCTATGCCTACAACCATAGATATGGATTTATTTTATTTTGTTTTATAAAAAGTAAATCCATAACTATGCATACAACTATAATTTACATCCCATTTATCTGTGTTCCTATATCGATTTCGATGTCTTTGACTATTTCTATGTCTAACTAAATTAATATGTTCGCTCGATACAAAAGGAAATTGTGACGAGCGAAAAGAATTTTTGATCGCTCGTCGCAGTATTTGCATGTCAGTTAAAAGCTATTATAATAAATGTATTTAGTGGTTTCAACTAAGATTATGTTATATGACGATGAGTTCGATTAGAAACCATAACGGATTAATATTTTTTGCAAAATAAATAAATAAATAAATAATAAATAAAAGTTCACAATATGAAATTGATTTATGAAATAAAATTTATATACCCTTCCAAATTACTATATCTGCATTTAAATATGAAATAAAATCATAGAATATACTGATTTTAACATCGGACCAGTATAAATCTTTTATTTTATTTATATCCTATTTTTCATATTTTTTTGCAATTTTTTAGTAACACTTTACAATTATATATAATACACGCAAAAATTATTTTTCCGTAAATATGTTAGTAAATATCAATAATTTGAGGTGTTCTACATCATAAATCACCCCAACAAATAAAGAAATATGTTATTTCATTTTTTAGTACCACGTCCCATCTTAACGAAGAATTAACCAGCAGCCATTATCAAGGACACAAAACCAAAACGAACCGACGGTAGAAGCTGACTTAAAGAGATACAGAAGAAAATTAACAAGGTGCGGGACTTAGGACCCTCAGCGGCGTGTTTTATATTTTATATCGTTTATATTTATATCGCAGCCTATCGTGTTATATTTTAGTTAATGATTATGAAACAAACGTAAGTTCAACTTATACTAGGTACTAAAAATCGATTTTTGTCTTATCAGAACTCCGGCTGATCATTTTACTTTTTCCGATATTAGGTGGAATAGAGTTCTATATAAAATTAACAAGTTGAGAAGGAAAAAAGAGTAACTAAAAACATAAATTTTTACAATTATCAATGTATCAAATATAACGAAAAGTAATATACATAGTTATTAAAAGATTAACAAAAACAATACTGCAATAATAAATTTCTTTATTTTCAAATTGATAAAATGAAACAGAAAAGACAAAGTTGCAAAAAATCGAAAAATGTCTATCGCTATTCACGCTGTACAAACTTTGCAAGACTTGACGCAGGAGGCAGCAATTTCATCAATTTTGCATAATTTCTCGAAATCAGTTTCTCCATTGCCGTACTTCTTGATTCTGGAAGTGCAGCCTCCCCAATCTTCACATATGTCATTGTTAGATCCTGAAATTGTGTACAGTAATAATTAATATTTTGCATATTGATTATATGTATCCATGATATTAAAGTAATTACCATTTTTGTATGACATGGTAAACTGTATCTAAAGTAAGAATACGGTTAGATGTAAGTTCAAATTAAAGGAAAGTATAGTCTTTTTATTAATCAAAACAGATTAATAAAAAGTATAGCCTAGAAGACTAAAACTACAGCTGCATTCTTACCGCAAACTTTGCAGTATTTGGGACATGCCAGGATCATCTCATTTAACACGCACCGGGTGGGCCAACCCCATGCTTGCCAGCGAGGCCACTTCGTTTTCATAGCAGCGGCAATGGAGGCACAGTTGTCGCGATCATAACAGCGATCTGATACTGATAGACCGTGAAAAAATCGGATAATGAAAACTTCCTTAACATCGTTTTAAAATCTCAGCTATCAAATTTATAAATACTAAAAACTTGAGAGGCAACTTAATGATTCTAGGTCACCAGACGTAAACTACAGAAATATTTTCAACCGACAAACTTGTACTTAAATCCATTTACGATATCTAGCAACTCTTCATTACAAAACCAACAATTTCCAAAAAAATTCCATAAATACATAATTTAGAAATTTGTATACTTTAACTCACTTAGAATGGGAATAGATAAAATAGTAATGAAATTTTAATTAGAAATATTTTGAATTTTTTAAAATTAATTAAAGAATATACAAGATTTCGAATATAAATACTTATATAATACTTATATATGACTTTATATATGACTTATATATGACTCTACTAAATTGTTGTAATGCATTATATACAACTATTTAACACAAATAATAATATTATTGTATTTTTTAATTATGTGGCATATGGGTGAATTGCACCGTTGTCGTACGATGTTACGGATGTGACATGTCGCATCCGTAAATTACATAAATATAATAATTATGCATTGGATATTCAAAATAAATATGTTTTACACTTGTTTCAAAATTTTCCCAGCTATAATAT
>JAUZND010041900.1:0-20831 GCA_034780555.1 Coelogynopora nodosa | reverse complement strand
CGTAATGCACAAAAACTTTATTCGATAAACACCTTATAAATTGATCTATCACATTGGAAATTATTATTTTTAGAACAAAATTTCTTAACATTTATTATTTTGACATTACTTTAAGCTGATTATAATGTTTAATATATCAATTTAATCAACAAACGATGAATTTTATTAATATATAATGTTTTATTACATTAATTAAACCTTTTAATTACTGTTTATTTTATTTTTCTAATTTATATTATAAATTATATTATAAACTTTACCTATCAGTTGTCACATTAAAAATAGTAGAATTAAATATATAAAAGAATTAAAATTCTACAAAAAAATGTATGGAAATATTCTTGCTCATATTACAAATTTTGGAGCACTCGGCAAATTTCTAATATTTTTTAAAAAATGTCGAATACATGTGGGTCATTTTCAACGACATATGCATGTAGTTCCAAAATTTTTTAAATAAAAAATATTACATCTTCTCTAACATCAATCGTGTTCGCTTCAACTTATTTTCTGGAAGTGTATATTCCAATCCACCCACTAATCGATTAGGATCTCTTCCTCTTTTCAATGGCTCTATATTCTCCTTACTAAGATCCCAATTTATATCCATGTTAAAAAATATTTTTTACCGCCAATATACAATATCAATAAAACTTTTCTACAAACCAGTTACAAAAGCTAGGCAACCAATAATAAAATATATAAAAATTGAAAAAAATATTTATGTTTTTAAACAATTGAATTTGGACACTTTTACGCAAAACACTCTAGATTTAGCATACAATTTTTGTATGCATCTCTTTTTTTCAATTTCGAAAAATCTCACATATCGATCTGTGGAACTAGTCGCAACAACACCATTGTCTGATATAGACACTTGAGTAACGGCAGAATGTGCAGTTTCAAACTTGTGGAGTAGCTTATCAGTTTTTCTAAAATCAATAACTCCCATATTCCCTTCAATGTCCCCGTATATAATATTTACATCAGAAAAGGTAGTCATTGCAGTAATTTTACAATCATTAAAGGTTTTTATAATGGTGGCAGGTTTCCTGCATTTTCTGTCATAAATGTAAAACTAAAATAATATTTTATTTTAAAAAATTTAAAAAACCATTGATCCGTTAGAAATGAGTACATTTCCATCAAACAAATCGATAGTTCGACAATCGTTTTCTACAGCCAGGTTAAGCCAATTATGAGGGAGCTAATTAAATATCATTGATAACTAATCAATTTAAAAAATTTACATTTTTTGCTTCGTATGACACAATTTTCTTTCGTATATCCCACAATTTAACAGCATACTCTCCAGCCACAGCAATATGATCATTGTCGATAATTTTCATACAATTTGTTCTATTTGGAAGATCTATACATGTCTAAAATTGTATTAAAAAAATAATTTCACATATTCTACTGAATCGCCTGAAGAATCGACAATGTCCAATCGGTTTGAATACAGCATGGCAGTTTTATCTTGAAAATAACAAAATTGTTTTAAAACAATTTCTGGTGAATTTGAGCTGTTTTCAAAATCATTTTGTGACGGGTTAATTTTAAGAGCGGTTAAATCATTGGTTTGTAGGCTTATTGTATTGATGACACCTTTTCGGTTAGCAAAGGAAATCTTAATTTTTTATAAAATGTTTAATTTTAAATTATATTACTAATTATAATAATTTTACTTCATGTTGGTCGTTTTTCCAATTCAAGCATACTATTGAATTGAGTTTTGAGTGAGGTGGAGTAGATTTAAATAGAGTAATCATTTCTTGAGTCAATGGGTCAATAAGTTTCAAAAATCCTGTCTCGCAACCAATACATACAGCACTGCTCGTCATTGTACTTGTATTTAAAAGTTTGTAAAATAAATTTTGTTAAATTTTGAAATTTTCACGTGCACAAATTGTTGATAATTAGTAACTAACATGGATATCAAGTCAATTCAACTTTATTTTAGTATTTTAAAATTTACTAATTTAATAATATTTATATCAATTTAATTTTCCAACACCACATTGTATTCGGGTTTTTGTTTTTTCAGTGTCGTTTCTGCAATGGTATGATCAGCTGGTCCGAAATCCACAGAATATCCGTATATTTTTAAAGTTTTTGTGCTCAAGTTATTGTGAAAGAAACCTCCTCCAATGCAAATACATTCGATTCCTTTGTGTTTCTTTGTAAATTCTTCAAGTATTTCATCTGACGAAATTTTAAAATTTTAAAATGTATTAAAAATTAAAAATTAATAAATTACAATGATATGAGGCTTTGAAACTATACCGGACAAATAAGTTTAATCCAGATTTTTTGTTCAAGGATTGAATTAAAATGTATTTTACAGGTCGATCGGACAAGACTAACTCATCATAATTTTCAAAAACTTCTGGGACGACCATTTCAAATTAAATATAATTTTATTACATTTTAAAATATTTTAAAATATTTTCAGTTTTTATCCAACCTTTATTAAAGAAATTTCCACTGTTTATCTAACCTTTATCAATTATACAAATAAATTTTTCATTATATAAAAATAAAAATAAAAATAAAAACATTTCAAAATTTTAAAATTAATTTTATAAATTAAAATTGACAATTTTGGTGAATCAAGTGGTGTAATGGTAATTTTCTAGACATGAGCGATACTGACCTAGCAATCCATCAAATTAAATTGTACTCTTCTAGATTTTTTTGTAAAACAGTATCTTTGACAGCTGCAAATACTATTCTTATATTTTCAGTATCTAAAAAAATAACATTAAAAGTAAAATATTTTTTTACCTGTGGCAGTCGTAAAATGACTATAAAGGGTACGTGTTTCGTCGGTATTTTCACTAGAGTACATTTCTAGTATAAACTCTCGAGCCGCCATTGGATCTTGTTTAGGACCTGGAATTAAAAATGTAAAAAAACATTGAAATAATTAAATTAAAAAAAATACCGTCAAAATTTGGAAAATAGTCTGCCAAATCACAAACTAATATTTTCTCCTCTAATAAATCAATCTTGTTCAGAAAAAGAATAATGGATGATTGATTAAAAAAGGGGTAACATATAATGGTACGGAACAAGGACACGGACTCAATCATTCGATTCTAGAAAAATTGTCAAATATAAAAAAACAACTAATTAATAATATTAATATTACTTCATTGTCCTTTTCTACCAATACTTGGTCATATTCACTTAGAGCGACTAGAAATATAATGGAAGTTACACCTTCAAAACAATGTATCCATTTTCTACGCTCACTTCTCTGTCCTCCCACATCTACCATACGACAAGTAAGAGCATCAAGACAAAAATTATATTCTACAATGCCTGTGGTAGGAACACGAGCACGTAAAACATCCTGAACGGTAGGTAGGTAATCTGGAAGAGAAATACGTTCCATATCACTTAAATAGCTAGACAAGTTTTTAAATAATTTTTTAAAAAATTACTATTTGGCTGAATCGTTGAGCTGGTATTCACGCCTGCGATCATAGCAATTTTGAATACCTGCGTCGTTCCAGAGCTTAATAATGATTTTATCATGATACGGTTCCAATTCCAATTGTTCGTCCACATTAATTTCATCAATTAATGGACCGTTAATTTGGGTATTTTCCGAATGTTGGTATTCAATGTTTAAATGAGTCATAGCCTTCACCATCGTCTGGATACACAGATAAACGTTTTGAAATATCTGAGTTCGGAATGCAATTAAATCTTCTTCCGTGTAACCCGAACCATGGATAATTC
Source organism: Coelogynopora nodosa (assembly GCA_034780555.1). Classification (NCBI taxonomy): domain Eukaryota; kingdom Metazoa; phylum Platyhelminthes; order Proseriata; family Coelogynoporidae; genus Coelogynopora; species Coelogynopora nodosa. The sequence goes on along the minus strand of JAUZND010041900.1, from coordinate 17,081 downwards.
TCATTTGTTTGATAAAGGTACTCTTGCCCGATTCTCCTGTGCCGAGCAAAAGTAGTTTAATTTCCATCTTGGTGTCATGCTTTTCTTTTTTTAGTTGTTTTTCTATATTATCGTTGATTCTTCGCTGCTCTTTGGCCTCATCCGACATACAGCAAGAGAAAATGTTCATTGTACAAGGTGTATGGATAAAAACAAAGCCAATGGATTTTAAATGTTGAGAATCGACATTTTAATTCCCATGTAAAAAATAATCAATTTCTAGGTGTTGGTATTGCAGTCAGCTAAATCGACCTACTTGATAATTATCAAAAAGTATCAAAATATCCAATTCCATTTATAAAACACATACAAGTATAATATATTATAGATGAATAAAATATCAAAATTCAATATATAATCTCAATTATTATAAACTTTGAATCTCATAATTACCAACTAGCTAGCAAGTTTCCAATATTAAAAATCCAACGTAATACACGTTTTCTTCAACTTGTTCTGTAACCTATTATATATTTTTGACATATTCTCAACCACATTTATTTAGTAAAGCATCGTTTATATGGATTCAGTAGAACAAATAAAAGTCTTAGAGATTTACAGAGTATAACGTATTATAACTAAATGTACAATTTCAAACTAATGTTTTAATTAAAATAACTAAAACAGCTATTGGATAAAAAATCGATAGTTAATACTTATTAATTTATTAACTAACACCTTCTATCAGGTCCACGTTCTCGAGGAGAAGCGTATATTATGTTGTCGATGCGTGTAATCATTTCGGCACATTCTGTGGCACTCAACAATACTTGTCTTTTTACTCGCAACGATTCAGTTATTTTAAGTTTCCTCATATCCCCAACGCATCCATTGTTTACGTCTAGGTTCATTTGTAATAAATAAATAAATAAAAGACTAATCATTAACATTATAATTATTACCTATTCCCATTGTGTTTTGGTTATTAGCGTGTAGTGCTTTTAAAGTCGATATTAAATCAGCAGAGTCGAAACCACAATTATCGGATATTATTGTGGGTAACTAAAAGTATATAACGCTAAAAATAATAAATATTTGAGAAAATAAACTAATTTTTACGAAAAAATGTTTTTAAAATGTACAAAATGGTAAAAAGTATTTAAAATAATAAATATTTGAGAAAATAAACTAATTTTTACGAAAAAATATTTTTTATAAGAGTATTTTATTGTAAAAAATTAATGTAACCTGTCTCAGTGCATTTGCATATGCTTCAATCACAATAGCTTCTTTACCAGTCGTCTTCTCAGCCAATTTACTCACAGCATTAGCCATAAGCATTTCTGTACATCCTCCTCCACAAACCACCTTCTTTTCCAATATTGTTTGCGATAAAACACAAACTGCATCATGAATAGACCTTTTAGCCTCATCCAAAATTTGATTTGTTGGGGCACGTAGAACGATAACACACGCCTTTCCCATCTTGACACCGGAAAATTTAATCATTGATTCATCTCCAATTTGAATCTCATGAATTTTGTCACAATATCCCAAAGAAGCATCGTCCACCTGTTCAAAAGTGGAGCGTATTTCAGCACCTGAAAATTTACCCGTGAAAAATAATTTAAAAAAATATTACCAGTCACTAGAGCTAATCGTTCAACTCCTTCAAAATCTGCATGCTCAATGGCCATGACTCCAGCGTCAGCGAAAAGCTGTTCCGGATAATTGTAAATCAATTGACTAATTACAAATAAAATTATTTAAAAAATAAGAATACCGATTGATAAAAACGTTAATTTTATGCGTCAAAATCAAATCAACCTTCTCCTTCATTTTCTTCTTTTCGGCATCTTCCACCTGTGCCATTTTATTCACTGAATCAACATTTACGCGCGAAGAAAATATTTTAATTTTATCAGCGTCCATCGAAGTATTTGCAACCATTATCCTGGCATTGTGCATAACTTTTGGTTGGTTTGTTCCAATACATTTGTTTAAAAGAAATCCTTCATCGAGGAATGATTCTTCAAGAGTTCCGCCCAAAACTTTCATTATTTGAATAGCTTTCAAATCCACGTTACCCTACAATTTATTTATGAATAAAATACATTTTTTAAATTTTTCCATACTTTTAATCTCAACACTGCGTCAACCACCATATTCGCAAAATGATCTTTATTGTCTTTTAGAATTTTAGAACTTATTGTGGTACACGCAATATCGTACAATTCTTTTTTAAACTCTTTTTCAAAGTTACTAAAGATAAATAAAATTTAAAACCTTTTACATAAATCAATCTTACGTATAATCCAAGCTAGAGTCTTCCAGAGCCTTGTGGGCAACATCCAAAGCCTTTTTCCAACCGGATATGATCGTTTGAGGATGAATTTTTAGTTCTATCAGTTTCTCAGCTTCCTAAAACAATATTTTTTTATAATAAAATTATAATAAAACATTTATATTTATTTTACCTCCAACAACTTTGCTGATAAAACAGTAACAGAAGTAGTACCATCTCCCACATCCGCGTCCTGAACTTTAGCCACATCAATAAGAACTTTAGAAGCGGGATTGTCAATTTTCAATGATCTTAAAATGGTTGCACCATCATTGGTTACTTTCATTTTTTCAAACTTTCCAAGTGGCATCAATATTTTGTCCTAAAAATTAATTTAAAATTAGTTTTAAAATTAAATCTACCATTCCATTTGGTCCCAAAGTTGACTGGACCAATTCTCCAATCGTTTTGGCTCCGATAAAAGCACTCTTAATTAATTAAAATATTGAATTTTTTGAAAAATAAAGCATGTAAAATTATTATTTTTATATAAAATTTACCAATCTAGCCATCTCATTCTTTTCGTGCCCGGCATTTTGATTCAAAATGTTGATGGGTTGTAGATTTGCCTAGATAAATGAATTTTAATCTTTGTCAATTTAAAAATACCATTATGCTGTGTCGTTTTTGGAAAAATTTAGCTGCTTTTGTATTATACTTGAATATCGTTACACCCGAACTTTAGTTTTTATATTACGTTGTTGAGGAGATGGCAGATTTTTTTGTTGACTCGAATTTATTTAATAAATTATTAATTAATTTAAATCTCATTGTCAACTAACTAGAGCAGCAGCTTGCAGTATAAATTGCAAAAGTTTTATGAAAAACGCGCAATTATTCTTATCCAGATAATAATTATATCGAAGCTATTGAAAAACTATTCCAATCACTATTATTTAAAAATCTACTTTAATTTTAAAGATTCTCTTAATTTAAGAGTCTTAAAGATTGGATCAAACTTTTATCATCAAAGTAATTTTTTTGGATACAAATATAAATAATATTTTCTTGTTTTTTGAGAAATTTTAACCTTTTATTCTAATATTTCCAATTTTTAAAAGATTTTGTTGTTTTTTTGGTGAAATTTTAACTATTTATTCAAATATTTTCAATTTTTAATGATTTTGTTGTTTTTTGAGAAATTTTAACTATTTATTCAATTATTTTCAATTTTTAAAATATTTTGTTGTTTTTTTTGAAGAAATTTTAATATTATGTATTTAGAATGTTTTCACTGATATATCTTTTTTATCTTCTTATAATATCAATGCATCAATTAGAAATGTACTTCTATAAACGGTACATTTGATCATAAAATTATTTAAATAATAACTTTTTAAAATAAAATATTTTAGAACATTAAAATACTTACTTGGATTTTTTGGAACTATGCTAATAATATATTACATACCTATTCCCATTTTCCAAAAAAAAACAAGACAACCTCCTCAAATGATTAGAATAATTGGAAATGAATCTAATCCACAGAAAATAACAATAGGAAATGAAATGGTTACAAGTACTTATTATACTAATGATATATTCCACGACATTGTCGGGATACCTGATTATGTATATTCATCAAGAGGTTTATTTTAAAAAAAATGATAAATATTCACAATTTCATAAATTAGGAGGGCAAATTCTCAGTAGTAGCAGCTCTTTGTGTAGTAAAAAACCACCCCAAAAGATTATACAAGTTAATAATTTTAGTTCAATTTTAATTTGAATAATTTATTTAGGAAAGCATGCAACCTGGTGAGTGTTGGGCCACAATATCAAAAGATGCATTCGTAGAAATTAAACTATCAGAAAGTGTTGTAATAAAATCCATATCCATTGCTCACGTGTCCAAAAAACTTGTGTCAATGAATAAACGAAAATCTGCTCCAAAGTTTGGAATAATTTACGTTTACCGAAAAAATAAACATATATATTTAAAATTTATTTTAGGGACGTTTTGATCCATTAAATGAATATGCATATTTGGGAAACTTTACCTACAATTATACAGAATCTGAAATACAATTTTTCCCCATAAAAGTAATTTTAAAAAAAATTTTCATTCAAATTTTCAATATTTTTAGCAAGAAAACTATTTCATGTCAAATCAAGTGAGAATAAATTTTGTCAATAATCACGGAAGTGATTTTAGTTGTATTTATAGAGTTCGTGTTCATTAAAAATTAAAAAGTACAGTAAACTTTACTTTCTCACTCTACTCTTGACATTAGAAACTGCCACAGGTTTTCTTTGTTTTTTAGAGTGCTTTTCAGTATCCTTTTTAATCTTTTTCTCTTCCGTTTTAATCATTTTCTTCTTTTTTGCTGCTCTAAGTGATTATTAATATTATTTTGTAAAAATCGTACTTGATGGCAGCATCTCTCTGGATTTTCCTCAATTCCGGTTTTTCGTGTCTCAGAGAAGCGATATCTAAAAGAGTGGTTCCTTGGATGGCTCGTTCAGTCCTTTTGATTTGTCGAGCTCTTCTCTTTTTATGCTCATCTCGAGAGTCTTTCTTGTGCTTCTTTCTGTACAATTGAGTCCATCTCACTTCTCGAGGATTTTTTTTCTTTGCCTGTAATTCGGTGCACTTTTTGGTTATAAAGCTCAATACCTAAAGATAAAATTGAAATTAATTATTTAACAATTATAACAATATTTAAAAATTACCTTTCCGTCCAATTTAACCAACCTTTTTCCGTGTCCTGGGTAAATCTTGAATCCACTGTACACACAGATATCAGTCCTAATTAAATTTAAATGTAATTATAAATTAACATTTATCAATTTTAAACGTGCTTTAATAAAATTACTTCATTGTCTCGTTGTAAAGCGATATTTAAATAAATCTATGGGGATGAAAATAAATTTATTTTTTATATTCAAATTTACATCACCGTATCAACAGTTGCAAAAATTTGAAATTTATTATATTTCAATTTGAATCATTCGCGCCAATAGATTTCAATTTTTTGTAAATTTATTTTAAAAAAATAGATGGAGTTTCCAGAACCAATCCACAAATTTCAGCACGATTTGAGCAACGAAAATTTCAACGAAATTGTTTCTTACACGGGACAAAAAAAGATGACCAAAATCTCAAATGTATACGAATGCATCACTCTTCATCAATTTTACATATCTTCTCAAAATTTCAAAAACGAGGAAACTTTAAATCTGACAAATAGAGACGTGACCAACATTTCTCACATGTCTGAATTAAATGATGAAAATGTTGACCAATTAAAAGTAATTCTTTTGGATTCCAACAAATTGGAAATTTTTCAACAAAAAGATTTGTCGAATTCTTTAAATTATCTTGAAAAATTATCTTTATCCCACAATTGTTTGTCCAATATTTCTCTTCATTTTGAGCTCTTGACGCATATTAATCTTTCGTTTAATAATTTGACCAATTTAGACGGGATTGAGAATTTGAATTGTTTGACTTTTTTAGATGCATCACATAATGAATTTGCGGTATTTTTAAAATTTTAAAAAAAATTTATTAAAATTAAATTATCATTTTCAGAATTCTCTCGATTTAAAACTCAAGACTTTACAATTTATAAACTTGTCATTCAATAAAATCGCCCAACTCGGAAATTGGTCAGAATTATCCAATTTACAATGCGTTTTTTTACACGACAACAAAATTTCATCGTTGAAAAGTATTCCATTTAATTTTCCCTGTAATATTCGAGAATTGACTCTTTCTGATAATGAAATTCTGCATTTATCAGAGGTTTAGTTTATTATCATTTTTATTTCAAAATATTATACAAATAATTAAATAATTATTAACATTTTAGTTGACTTTTATTTCTTGTTTATCAAACTTGGCTGTTTTGACATTTTTTGGCAATCCATTTTACAAGTTAAAGTAATTAATACTTGAAAATTTAAAGTTTAAATCATTAAAATTACTTATTTACATCAAAATAATATATTTTTTTTTAATTTTTAAACTTTTTAGAGCAGTTGACAGAATCAAGAGATTTGCAGTCAATTTTTGTCCAAACTTGGTTTCGTTTGACTATGTGTGGATAGAAGAAGAAAATGAAAAAGTCACAGACAATGATGCAAATTTCGGGTAAGATTTTTATTTAGACTTTTTATTTAAACATTTTAAATTTTAAACACATTTGATAATTTATTTCGTGAAATTTATACTTTTTATTCAAACATTGTCAATAAATTATATTTTTTATTAAATTTAATCATTACTTTCGATCCAATTTAAAAATATACGTGCGGACATCTTTGGTAAAGATTCTTTATAGCATAACATTCAAAAGCTTAATGCACACACTATCAAAAATCTATATAATATATTGAATAAACAATTTTATTATTTGCGTATAATAATTGCCGGTATTTCAGCCGTATAACGACGGGTCGACTATTTTCTATTTTCTATATAAAATATATAATATTATTCTTCACATAAAACTTATTGATTTTTTGGTAAAATTTAAAAGAAAATTTTAAAGTTCATTGAATTTATCGATCATTTTTCGTTAATGATAAAATACTTATGCTATTAAATAGTAGAGTCTACCAGTATTATTTGTATCATATTCAAACATGTGGTGAACTGAATCATCTAGCATGAAAGTAAATTCGTCAACTAGTAGACTACTAAAATTGGTAGTTGTTTTGCCGGCAACATCCCGAATGTTTCAACATTAATTAATCCAATGACTAAATTCTAGTCACTAAATATCGTGACAAAAATTTAGAATTGTACTGTAATTTATACCGGCACAGAAAATTTATACCGCTTCCTTGTTACTTGTTATGAAACTTTTAAAATAACTGCACAAGGTGCGCAAATATGGAATGATATCAAAAAGCTGACAATTTAATACATTTTATTGTTTTCAATTTTTCCTAATTACAATCTTTAAAAGTGACTTTTACAGTTAGAAAACTATTAAATCTTGTTTTTTAGTTTAGAGGATAAACTTGAAGGTGAAATGAAGATTTTTGAGCAAAATGGTGATAAAACGAGGATTGATTTGGAGGAATATAGCAAAAATTTAAAGGTGACGAATCCTTGATATTTATAAATTTATTTTTAGAACATTTCACGACCTTGTTTCAAATCAAAAGGTATACAATTATTATGATAATTATAATAAATAATTTTTTATTTTAAAAATATTTTTTGAAATTTAAAAAAGTCTGATATATTTAGTTTGTTTTTTCCTGATTTTTCCAGTCAATGTAGGATTTATAAAAATTAATTCAATTTTACATTATATTAAGTTTGTAAATAACTAATATAACTAATTTAGTAATATTAACAAAATTTGTTATTAACGTTACCTAACCTGATATATTTATATATTTACAGTGCCAAGTTGGCAACTTTACAATTTACGTTTTAAATTGTAAAGATGGGCGATCATGTGTAGCCGGTACAATAATTATTATACAATTACTGTAAAAGTAATGTATAAAATTTGTTATTGTTGTTAATAATTTTACATTTGTATCGTTTTTTATATTTAAAAATTTTGTAAAAATTTATAATGCGAGATATAAATGTCTTCAAGGACTGGAAATTTGGTTTTTTATAATTTTACAATAATAATAATACTTTTTTGAAATTATTTAGTGTTTAATTTTGTAAATTTTAGATCAAGTCAAATTTTCAAAATTTGCAAATTCGAGCATGTTGGATTCAGAATCAATCTATCTACCTGTTGCTAAAAAGGAAAGTCCAAGGGTTGTAGCTATTGGTGAAAGAAAATTGAAAAAGTCGAAATTGATATTCAGGTTTGATTGTTTTTTTAAGAAATTTTAATTATTCACATTAATTTTAACACATTTGAATTTGAATATCGTGAAATTTATACTTTTTATTCAAACATTTTCAATTTTTAAAACATTTAGTTGTTTTTTTTGAGAAATGTTAACCTTTTATTCAAATTTTTACAATTTTAAACGCCTTTGAGCATTTATTTCGTGAAATATATATTTTTTTAAAAATATTTTCTATTATAATTTTGACTTTTAGAAAAACGTCAAAATCAAAATACAGAGACATTTGTCAAGAACCTGCACAACCTCGATATGCATGGGAATCACAACAGCCCTCAACTAAAATGCCCCCATCAGAAAAGAGTAAATATCATTTTTAATAAAAATTTTTTATATAATTTTTATTATTTCTTCTAGTCCCAAACGTAAAATCCTCCAAAATTGCAAAAGAAATGTTCTCCCACGGCTACACAGACAATGAACAAACATCAGCCATTAAAATCCAATCATTGTGGCGAGGCTATTACGTTAGAAAAAGAAACGGATCTGTGCTCAAATTTAACAACCTTAAAACACAGAAACGAGTTTACGATTATATTAATTACCTCTGTAATGCTGTAAAAAGATATACAGATTTGTATAAACACGAAAAGAAAATGAGAATTGTCCAAACGCACGCTATTAAAAAACTGTGGTCGCAAGTGAGTAATCTCAATGTATGGAGAAAGGAAGTTGAAAAGTCAAAAAGTGACTCATTAAAAAATATTGAAAATACAGATACTGGCGATACGTTTATTCCACAAAGGATAATTGTCGCTCAATCGGAACGATCCATTACTTCTAGTCGAAACACTCTCAACAACTCAATGTCGCAAGTTTTTAACAATTCTGACACGATCCAGTCTTTACAAGGAAACCAAAAGAGTTTGGAATCTAAATTAGATAGATTGGAAAAGAAATTGTCAAATTTCGAAAGTGATTTGAACAGAGAAGGCGTCCAAAATTCTCAAGAATGTAAAAAAACGATCCTTCTCCACATTGATAGACATGAAATGCAAGGATACATTATAATATCCTGGATTAACCCCAAAATTGCAGATAATTGTGAAAATATTAACACCTCATCATCCAATGTATCAGATTACAACCCTAGTCACTTTTACACAATATACGTCAACAAAACACATCATAGCACAGTTCCAATAGTTCAGAATAAAGCTCTCATTTTCATTAAAGGACAGCATGTCCCCATATCTGTGTGTGAAATGATGCAAGATTTCATGTGTGCTCAGAGTAACGAGATTTTTGTCGATTTCGAAAAGTGTAAAAAGCAAAAGTCGTATGAATCAGATTCAAACATTTCTTTAAAGGATAGTCTTTATAACCAATCAAACAGTTTCAGAAAGACTAAATTGGCTCTCGCAAATAATTCTGTTTTTAAGCCTGTAAAGAATCCACCCATCATTTCCAATTTAGAGAGCAAAAGCAAGGATTTAAACCTCTCGTCCAAGTCTGATGGAGTGTTACAAAACAAGAAGAATTGTGATGAAGCTGTCAGTAAGATTAATATCAGAAGTAGGACATTTTCAGAAAGGTCCATAAGATCTTGAATATTTTCAATTATTAAAATTTATTCCTATTGACAATTATTGGCTTGTTTTGGCAAATGTTCGTTTTTCGATAAATTTGAAACTAAAGCGTCTGAAAGTTGTTCTATTCGAGTCTAAATTTTTTATAAAAAAATAATCCCAATAATTTTACTGTGCACGCTTCCATAAAAACTCCAGTCGGCAAGTTTCGTTCAATATACTCTAGAAAAGTCGAAAGGGTTGATCCCGTCATGTTGGAGAGCTTTAAATTAAAAATTGTTTTTTTATTATTTATAATTTATTTTTTAAATTATATAATTACGGTAATCTTCATAAGATGTGTCCTGATTTCATATTGAATTAGATTCTTTTTGTGCAAATGGACTGATCGTAAAGTTGTAAATCTGTCATGGATTGGTTTTTCTTGAATTTTCCTAATTGGTTATTAATTTTAAAAAATTTTATTTTATAAATAATTACGCTTCTTGAATGTCCAAGTTTAAAACTTGAGATACCATTGTAATAAATTTATGATAACTCTTCAAAACCTCGACATCGTGAGATTTCATGTCTAAAACAACAGAGGAGTACAAATCGTCGTATTTTTTAGATAGTTTAGTTGGTTTGTAAGCCGTTTTGGAGCCATCTAGGATGTTTTCCAGATTGTCTTTTTTGGTGGTATTTGATTGGTAAGATAGTGCTTTAATTTGCAGCAAACTGGCTAGTTTTAAGGGTTTCATTTTTGAGTCGAGTACAGGTAAAGAGGCCAAAGTTTTCAACCTTCTAATAGTACCCAAGTTTAAATTCTGCATCATTTTGATCAACATTTTTCAAATAAACAGTGATTTTAATTTTAAACGATTAAAATGCTGTATTTTGTCAATTTGTACTTTCAATGTCACCTTTATAAATTTTTGTTGTATGATCGCCAACTACAAATCACGTGTTTCCAAGTAAATAAAGATTAATGGATGCTGTTTGGCCGAAAGATTTGTAAATTTATAAATTATATTTTACAATTTCCATGGATATAAAAAAATAAATTATTTTTCATCACGTGCAAAAAAGTAATTTTTTAAAATGATGTAATACTAAAAATATAAATGTTGAAACTCTTTCCTCGTGATAATCATTACTGCTTTCTATTGTGTCGACTTTTCAGTAAGAATGGCGCTCTGGAGAAAAGTTTAGACGATAAAAAATTGCGGTTTTCAACCGGTAAATTGGCAAAATTGGCTACATGTTCCATTTTAACTCAACAAAGAAACGGAGCCGTTTTAAACTCTATTGTCGTTAAAGATTGTTCCAAAAGTGCCAATTTCATGGTGAATTACAAGCAAAATTTATCGGCTGCTTCGAAAATACCAACAAACTTTTTCAGAAGGGATTTGGGAAATTCTCAATCGGAAATTTTAACATGTCGTCTCATTGATCGCGCTTTGAGGTCGTGTATACCTAAAAATTGTACAGATGCAATCGCTATAACATGTGATTTGATATCCATCGATAACGAAACGGATGTTGACATCTTGGCTATAAATGGTTCTTCATTAGCTCTTCAGACAGGTGTGAAGAATTTCAAACCTGTGGCAGCCACTAGAGTGTGCTTAATTGCAGGTGATTTGAAGATTAACCCGTTAGCTCATGAAGCAGTAAATAATGAGTGTGATTTGATTGTCGCTTCGGATAAAAATTCGAAAATTGTAATGTTGGATGGCGAAGCGGATGAAATGGGAAATGAAAAAATTTTAAAATGTATTCAAGCAGCAGTAAAAGAAAACATATCTTTATTGAAGGAAATGGCCCATTTCAACAAGAATAAGGGGAAATTTTTAGAAATTGGAGAAAAAAAAGATAATTTGTTGCAATCTAATCAAGAAAGTTTAAGTCATGAATTGTCAACAATTTCATTTAAAATGGAAATTATGATTAATGAATTATTTACAAAAAAGTTCAAAAACAGAGACAATTTTCATCACGGTATGATGGAAATTGTACACGAAATGACGAAAAATTATCCAGACAATGAAGCGCTCAAAAAATCAATAAATGACGAGATAAGATTAAAATGTAGACATAAAATGATAACAAATAAAAGTCGATTCGACGGTAGAAGTTTTGATGAAATTCGACCCATTGAATGCGAAATTGACCTTTTCCCAAATCTACATGGATCCAGTTTATTCCAGAGAGGCTTCACTCAAGTTTATACAAGCCTAACGTTCGATTCTCCCCAAACTAGTATCAAATCAGATGTTATTAGCGCGCTGCATGGACAAAATGACAAGAGGTTTTTTCACCATTACACGTTCCCAGCTTACTGTACAAACGAACTCCCATCATCTAAATCAATGAGACGAGAAATAGGACATGGGATGTTGGCTGAGAAGGCTATATGTAGAATTTTACCAAAACCCATAGAAGAAAAAATGCCTTTGACTACCAGACTAAACTCCCAAGTATTGGAGTCAAATGGATCTTCTTCCATGGCTTCCGTTTGCTCCTCTAGTCTTGTCTTGTATGCATCGGGAGTAAACATACCTCGGCATGTAGCAGGAGTAGCTCTAGGTATGATTGAGCACGATACGTTGCCAAATAAGAATCATTTCTTAACAGACATTACCGGTTTCGAAGATTACATGGGAGATATGGACCTTAAAATTGCCGGAACAACTAAAGGAATTACAGCCTTACAATTGGACATTAAAAACGACGGAATTTTATCTACAACTTTAAAAACCGCTTTAGAAAAGTCATTTGAGGCTAGGTGTAAAATTATAGAAAAAATGAACACAATCATTGACACGCCGCGCGATACAAAGGGAATTTTAAATTTTCCAATCGTTGAAATGTACAAAATTCAAATTGAAGATCGATCCAAGTTATTGGGAATTGGGGGGATTAATATTAGACGTATTGCTGCTAAAACTGGTATTGTTATTTTTGAACAAAAAATTTTTTCAAAATTTTTTATACATTTTTTAAGGAATTACAATTTCAACCGTCGACGAAAGCACATTTGAAATTTTTGCCCCCAATAAAGAATCCTATGATGCAGCTACGGAAATGATTATCAAGATTTTAGAAACTCAAGTAATTTTTAAAACTTTTTTTTTTAATATATTTTTTTTAATAAGAGAGAGCCTGTTTTGGAATTTGGAAGAGTATACGAAGCTGAAATTACCGAAATTCGATCTTATGGTGTGATGGTTAAACTGTATCCTTCAATGTCTCCTGTGTTGGTCCCAAATGGTCAACTTGACAATATAAATGTAATTTTTAAAATTTAAATGTTTTTAATAATTTTTAAAAAATTTCTTTTAAATTAGATAAAGCATCCTAGTGTATTGGGTTTTTCTGTGGGAGACATTATACGAGTAAAATATTTTGGACGGGATAATGTAAATGGTCGTATGCGATTATCAAGAAAAATTGTAAATAGTCTTGCGAGCAATCAAACAAATGTTAGTTATATTAATAAAATGAAATAAAAAAAAATTTTTAATAAAAATTTTGAGTAAATAAAATAAATTATTTTATATAGCAACAATGTTTATTTTACAATGACGAATAATTTGCAACTAAGATTACAATTATAATTAATTTTTGTAAAAAAACCTGATTATTTCATTGCAATTTTCCATGGCGTTTGTAGCATTTTTAACCCTCGTGCAGTTTTTAAACACCCCTCTCAACATTTTGACGGTACTTTTTCCATATTGGAGAAAAATAAAAATAAAGGATGATATTGTATTGGATGGACTGTGGAAAAGGACAACAAGTAATGAAACGAGCTGGTTTTTTCAATCCGATTACTTGGTTCAAAGTACTCGATCAAGTAATTAAATATATATATTTTTTTTAAATGTATAATTATTGTAAATTTTAGATATTTTTGTTTCCAGTCAGGCATTATATTTTCTTTCATTTCTTGTTTCATTCTTTCTTTTTGTTGTATTTATTGGTAGGGAATGTTCAACGAAAAAAGAAATTCGACACATCAAATTATACCCCATTATCCAACTTTTCAGTGGTATACTTCATTAACTTATAAGTTAATAATATAATTATAATTATAATATATAAATATATTATTTTTTTCCTAGTCGCTACGAGTATTGCTGCCAACATTTTGTTTTATATTGATAGCTTTAAATTCCACAATATAACGTTCAATCCCAACACACACAGGTTTCTAGTTTGTTATTATCTTTCTCTATTGTACAGTGGAATGAACCTGTTTACTTTTCTTTTGTATTTATGCTATGCCGGTAGGAAAAAATGATTATAATTACAAGTGGTTTTAAAATTTAAAATTTAAATGTACTTTTAAAAATAAACAACTCAAAACTCAATTAGCGTATTTGGTAACATTTTGAATCATAGTCTACACAATGAGTTAGATGTAATGACTGGTAAGGTCTAAAAATAGAAATTAAATTTGTTCATACAGTGCAAATATTATTATAATTTCACTATGTACTCACATGTGTTCTCCACTATCTGCATTTTTTGGATGATAGTATCCTTGAATGATACCCGAACTTTCATCAAGATGTATATAGTAAAATCCTTCATACGACGCTCCAACAACCTCTTCTGGGTTTTCGCAAGGGAGAATAAATTGTTCCTTTGTACAGGTACATGTTAGTCTAATATTTGATAAATTTTAAATTATTATACCTTCCATCGCATGAAAGTCGAAGAAGGGTTGATATTTTTGTCGTATTGAAAATTATCGCAATTAAAAGTTGATTCAAAAGGTCTAAAAGAGTCAAATCGTGTCTATAAATTAAATTATCAGAAATAATACTTATTTTTTTAATACCCAGTGCTCTCTGTCAATTTTTTCAGATGCCTGCCATTTTCTGGTTAAAAATGAGTACCTGTCTCCTATAATTTCGCCATCAAAGTAAGTGGTTATTTTGGGATGACTGGCGACCAACTTGTGAATTGTGAGGTGACCAGTTACTTGCGAATTCATGTGATCGACAGACTAAATGATAATTTATTTAGATAATTAATTTTATTTAAAATATGTTATTTTCACCAAAAAGTCAACTTGAACTTCGTAGGATTTTCCGTTGCTTTTCTGCTGACCTTTAAATCTAAAATATAAATCAAATATTTAAAATAAATTAAAAAAAGCATTTTGAAATGTTTGAACAATTTAAAATCTAAAATTTTCTGTAGTTTAATCAACTTAATTATATTAATTTACGTAGCCGCATCACAGAGTGATTTAAGTCCTACTGATGGAGTACATTCTGATCTGTATGGAATTTCATAATCTCTGCCATTCAGCATTTTGTTAAAATTCAAAAATATCAAATTTTTTTAGTTTTAGAAGTAAAAGTTTCCAAATGAATGAATTATTTTCAAATTTTCGAATTTTCATAATATTCTTGGCAACCTGTGATTTAATAACTTTATTTTTTTACATTTTACAGTTTTTTGCAGAGATGGCAAAATAGGTTTAAATTTATAAAATCTTTCATATATTATTTTCATGTTTTCCACAAAAATTTGAAGTTTACCAATATTCAGGTAAATATTTAATATATTAATTTATAAAGGTCTCTAAAGTCTGGTGAAAATCTTGTCAAGTTTATTTTATTGTAAAATTTACATCGAGTATCGACAGCAATTGTCTCTGAATTTCAATCTGAAATCAAAGAAACTATTTTGCAAATTCTACTCTAGCTAGGAATTGTAAAATGAACCGTTTAAAAGTTTTAAAACCACCAAATCTTTTTTATAAATATTACACTTATCAACTTTTCACGCATAGATCATTGCACATGAAACATAGGTACACGTTAATGGGTCAAGATGTCGTAAATTCACATAATTATTATAATGCCACCCCTTTGAGTAATATTTATACGCGATTATATGTAGGGATTATGAGATATTTGTATAAATTGCCCTTTACCTTCGATGATTTGCTTGATGGATCCAAGAAGGTTTTTTTAGACTATAAAAAATATATTAAAGATTAAAAATGTATTTATAAATTTTAGATGGTTTTTAAAGTTGCTAGCAAAATAAAATCTGAAGACATACACGATTTAAAACCCGTTTTGAACATTGCTGTAATTTTTTTAAATAATATTTTTATAATCTTTAAATTGTTCCTTTTTAGCTATTTACCCAATTAGAAAAAAACGTGACTGAAAATAAAAACCAAAAAATTTTGAAACAAAAGTACATTTGCTCTCTTTGTACGAAAAACCTCGTTTCTATAATTCTATCCCAACCCAACTATCTAAAAGGTAATGTTTTTAAACTTTTCTAAATTTTATAAAGATGTATCTCGTTTTACCTTCGATATTCAAGCCTTTATTAACGTGGCTGAGAATTTGAGTGATAAAAAGGAAAGCAAAAAGTCTATAGAAATAACCATTGGAAAATTACGAGTTTCCAACATTATATCGTCGAATCACGGATGGATAGTATCAAAGTTAAATTTTAGCGGATATTCGTTTCTGTAAAAAGTAAATTTAATTTAAAAGCTTATTATAAAATATTTTAAAAAAAAGTTTATACAACTCGAAAATAACAAAAGTTTTTGTATAAAACGTTGCAATTATTTTCTAGTTCTTTTTGTTGGCTGCCTTGGCGAGGGAATGCGCAGCGCAATTTTGGTAGTTGTCTGAATGTCCCTTAACTTTAATCTATGTATAAATATAATATTATATAAATTTATCCTTTTTATTACGCATTTAACTTCAACTTGTTTTAAAATGCCATGTATGTCTTTTAGTATTTTTAAATTGAGTACATTTTTTTTTGTATTTATTCGTTTCCAGTTGTTTTTTATCCAAACTGATATCCATTCGTTTATGCAATTTTCCACATAACTACTATCAGTTGCAATTATCAACTTTTCAAATTTTAATTCAACGGCAGTTTGAATCGCATAATAAGCAGCCTAAAAATATAAAACGTATATATATAGTATATATTATATACCCACGTCTAAAATTAAGACCAAATATTTTAAATTTTGATATTGTAATTTTTACATTATATAATGTAATATTTACTGATCAAGATGTGATAACTCCCATTTACAAATATATTTGTAAGGTTATTTTATAATAGTTACTATAGTAAATTTACGTTTTTTATCTGTAATTACTTAATTAATAATTTTGCTTTTTATACCCTTACCAAGTTTTTTAGAAGGTCAATATTTAGTTTAAATTGAACCTCACAGATAGCCTCAACTATTTAACATAAAAGAAATTTATTTTTATTTGATTATTATTATTTATAATATGAGAAAGAATATTTCGATAGATTTTTTGTAGAATTTTAATTGTTTTATATATTTAATTCTACTATTTTTAATGTGACAACTGATAGGTAAAATTTATAATATAAGTTAGAAA
>JAUZND010041889.1:0-20832 GCA_034780555.1 Coelogynopora nodosa | reverse complement strand
ATAAGTTTTCGGCTGCTGGCGCAGCCTCATCTTATAGAATTTTTATGCCCTTAAAACCATAGACAATACCTATTATAACGTCAGAAATGTATTTGAATATATATTTTATAACTCAAATATAACATTTGCAATGTGTACGTCATGGTATATTTTATCGGAAGTGCTTATGAATAAAAAAAGTGATAAACAATCCGTCATTCTCTTGTCGGTATGTAACAAATCATTTTTGACAAAACTTCAGTAATAAACAGAAAAACTAATTATTAAATCTTTTACAAAATGTAACAAATCAAATTACTTATACTTGTTAGTGTATCTATACTAACCACTCAACTGTTGTTTACTTCAAATTTTTACTACGGAAATTAAAATTATTTAAAAAATCATCTTGCGTACATCGCTTAATCAGACTGGGGATGAATCGCATTACATTGAATAAGAGATATTAACAAACAAATGACACATTTTCAAAATATGACATACACTCTTTGTTATAGTGCCTGTAAATATCGCAAATATCTTATAAATCAAAAAATCAAATAGATTATATTTCAAGTGCCAAACAATTTTCATTTGTTATGAATATGACAATGTCGCATTTCATTGAATCCGTTAGAAGGTTTGCATTCATATGCTTATCATCTATTTTTTTCCCCTTTTAATGGCATACAACAAGTTGGTAATAATATTATCAACTTGTAAGCCATCAAAAAGAATTTTTTTAATGTATATTTGTTTTCATTTAGAAATGTTGTATATATATATATATATATATATATATATAACATGATTTTTAACAAATTATATTGAATAGGAGTTTTAATGCTTTTTTGAGATTTATGTAAAGATCAAGTTTCTTATTTCTAAAGAAAATAAATTTAGCATTACAATATAATAAATATTTTAATTGTCAACATCAATTTAATTTATTTCACAAATGATAATTAACATTCAAATAGTATCTTTGTAAATATAAGTTTACTTACATTTATGAATAATATTAATTACTTAGGAATAAAATTAATTGTTTCCCACGTCAAATAAATTATTTGTTATTTCGCAATTTTTTATAATTTATATAAAAGTAATAAACATTATTTTTAAAATGAAACATGTAATATATGTTTTTTTAATTATTACAGTTTTTGTTGGGCTTTGGTCATATTATTATGTTTTGTTAATGATATTTTAAAACTATAAACAAAACAATACCATCACCATGATATTTTATAATATTTAAAATAATTTGTTACCACTTTATTTATATTATATATATTGCTATTTTGTATTTTTCATAACAATTGAATCCACTAGCAATTAATTTTATTGGTTGTCACCCTTTGTCGGATTATCTTTATTATTGTCAAAGTTATTACAAGAATTATCTATTGATGTTTTTTTTATTACGTATAACATGTGATTACATAAATGTACGTGTGTAGATATATCAAAATATAATAAATGTAGATTCTCCCTCGTCATGAACATGAACATAATGATATATGTATGAGTAAAAAAACTAATTAAAATATTTGTGTTTAAAATGAAATAACTCTAACTATCAAACGTTTTACATATCAATAGATTATAATTAGTTTCTATATTAGTATCAGTAGTATGGAATGATGACCGCTGGCGCAGGGGGAAGGTTGATGGGGGGGGGGGCTCTTCAACTCTGGATGAATAAACATTGTAGTCGTGGTTGGATTTCCAACAAACATTTTATTCAAGGACCGCTAACTACTCAATGTGGTGCTTATTGTCTCTATTACCTATATCATCGCCTTGTACTTGGACATAGTATGAATGATATTAAAAAACAATTACTTACATGTGAAAATGTTAAGTCGTATGTACTTCATGATATTGATAAATAATTTTTATAATTATTTCCTCGCTACATCCCCTATGCTATTTAACATGTTAATTGTTTTAGATAATATTTTATGAAATACTTGTACGCATGTTTAATTATAAAAAGTAATAAATGAGATTGATCAACTCAATTTTCCTACTTTTTTCATTTTCTTATATTAATCAGAACTAATTGGGATGGTGTGGGTAAAAATACATTTTATTATAAAAAAATGCTGTTTAATTATAAAATTAGGTCTCCAATTATGGTTAATAAAAATTAAATGGTAAAAGTGTAGTTATGGGAAAATTGCGCGTAATTTAAAATGTGGCGCGATATTCAATAAAAATATTGCCCTTTCCCCCTATCACTCTCCTGTGCCAGCGGTCACCATTCCATACTACTAGTATATATAATAAAGTCATTTATTGAATGTTTAATTTTAATGTATTCATGTTTTATGCAGCTTAATTTAAAACAATTAAAAGTCTCGCTCAAATTATTGCCACCATTTTCTTCAGTGTACATAGTTAACAAAACTCTTCTGTCGCCCCATTTCCCTCCCTGTTGTCGCCGACCCCATCCATCCCGACAGAGATATCGCCTCCGACTGTGGGCACATGAAATTCCTCAGCCACCACTTCCAGACAATGTCGCGCGTCTCTGAAGACATCGAAAACGAGGAGTCCTCCGTGGGTGGCACTTCCATAACCGCCCACCATCAGGCGGTAGCCGGCAGCATTATACCCGCCAGTGGTCTGCGCAAGTGTTTCTCCATTAGCGACAGTGTCACCCGCCTCTCATTCGGGGGGACGGCGGCGGGGTTCGAGGTCGGCGGCAGTGTCGGTGGCCTACTCTCAAGTATGACCCGGCGGGGCCATCTCTCTCAGTCCACGCCCTGTGTGGTGAGGCCGGAGTCCTCGGTGGGGGCCGACAGCAGACGCAGAGGGGCGGCGGCGTAATCAGGAAGACGCAGACTGTCCCACAGCACTCCCAGGGCCTGTTGAGCCTTTTGAGGAGAAGTAAGCTGTGGTCGTCAACGGAGAAAGAAATTGAAATTATTGTCTGATTATTTGATCTAGGCACGGCACTGAACACGGTGCACTGTACTGTACATAAATCCATTAAAATATACTGATGTTTATGTTTACAAAATGTATACCGTTGAATTATACTAACTATAATTTTTCTTAAAAATAAAAACACCGTTAAAACGCTAGGCACTTAAAGGTTTAATTTATAAGTAATCAAGCACTTATAAAATTATGTTTATCTTAATTGATATTTCTATTCTTATTATTGAATAGTTGTTTTACAATACTGACATACGTAAGTTATATAGTTAATTTAGACTAAAAATATTATTCTAGAAAAATATATTTGCAAATACAATAAAATAAGGAATTCATGAATCACTCTCATAAAAAATTCACAACTACAAAAATATTTATTATTCGTGTCATTTTATTTTTCATTATATAAGTTTTTAACAGTTAATTCATACAGATAGTGGTTTATTCATTATTGTCTTATTCTATTTGCATATTCATTTCATTACTATGCCAAACCTTACTGGAACTATCCGCCGAATTAAATTAAAAACGTTGTTATCTAATTTGTATTCCTTTTTTCATCAGTTTATTATCAATATACTTTCCTGAATATTGTCTTTTGATGACTTTTTAAAAATTCCTTCTTACCTCAGTCATTTTCACAGCTTAATTTTAATAATATCGTACATTCTTTCACATAATCTCCCTGAGTTGTCTGGTAAAGCTAGGTGTAAGAGGAGTATGTTTTGTTTATTTCATGCATAATTCATTTCTGCAGGTTTCACATACCACAATTTCTATCAATTCATGTAAACATTTATGGAAGCTGCCTCTGAATGCTTTACATAAGAAATGTTCTTAGAAAAGTTATTATTCTGAAATCTCGTGCACATGTTTTTTTTATATGTGTCGGTATTATTGACTGCTATGATTTAGTTATTAATATATTTAGATACATAATATATTTGCATCCATAATATTCTTGAATTAATTTGTTTAATATTTCATTTTAAATGATTCATAAAGTTCCTTTTTTATAATAGTATTGATAGAAACCAAAAGGTTGAAGGCGCTCTATTAAAACATTTTATTCAGTTATACGTAATTTTTTATTATTTAAATATGTTTATGTATATATCGAAGTATTACATCTTATGTTTCATTATTAATACTCAATAGATATGACTATATTATCTTTTATCAAAACCTCTAAAACTCTGTATTATACTCCACTATGTATTAGTGTATACATCTCTAGTGCAAATTGCTATTTATTTCAAATATTCTGTATATAAATTCTTCCTACCATTTTCTAAAAATCCTAAATATTTATTTTTACACATTATTATACCTAGATTTGACCATATTTTATTAACAATATCACTTCATTTTTCACTCGTTAAAACGTTGCAGACTTTTAATATTCGTTCCATATTCTTTTTTACCCTTGGGAGCGAACCTGATGTAAATGAGCCCCGAGAAATTTATTTAGTGTTTGGCGTAATGAAACTGACATTTTCCACAGTATTTTTAGCATGTTGTAATCATTTATCATATTAAAAGGAGCCAAATAATTAAATTATAACGACTAGCTGGTAGGATTAAACTATTCATAGTTCACTGTTTGCATTATGATAATAAATTGTAAAAAAACTGTTCATTGTTTATACTAGAGACTATATTTTGGAATACGAATCGCAATTTAATTGATATGTGATCTAAAACTTTCGTGTAGCAGATATTTCAAAAACTAAATGCAAAACAAAATAAATTTCACTCAATATACACAATAGTGTGTGGTGCATTTTCGCGGATTTTTACAAAATTTTATGAAACAAACTTAAACTAAATACTAGTAATATTTTTCTTTTTATGATTAAAAAACATCCTTCATTTATTAAAGAAGTATATAACATAAACATTTTATCAAAAGGGGTAATACTTCATAATTGCTAAAACATATTCTGTTTGACTAAGTGTTAAAAAAATTAGGAAATATTTGTTTAATTAAATATTCATCTAATTAGCATAAATCCTTCTCCCGTTCCTTTTATGTCAACAATTGTCTTTTAAAATGACATAAATCAATAATATATTTTATTAATTATTTTAAAATGTGAATTGTGCTCTATATTATGTGATGAAATGTTTTACTAATTGGTATAATAGATACGTTCCTGTTAAAATATTATTTTACCAATTATTAGGTAAAGCATTAATACATGAAAGTTTGTTTTATGAGCCTGCTCCGTTACTTCTAAAAAATATGCAAAGAATCAATGAACGGTAAATGACAAGGTCTTACTTTAGTATGTACATACAACTATTTAAATTTTTACGTAATGTAAAAATTTTAGATTATGTATTCATTTGTGACTCATGTAAACTTTAAACCATTCAAAGGGAAGATTATTTTTTTGGAAATTTGTTTTACATTATGTACAATAGTAAAGTATCAATGACATTTGTAACAATAATTTCCTGTAGTGTTGTGTACATATCTATCTGTATAAAGTAGTTTTATATATTTAAAATAAATATGTAATGTATAAAATAATGGCACAGTTACTGTTTGAATAAAATACATATATGTGTCCTCGAATTGTGATTAGATATATGTATATCTACAAATTTGATATTTTGCTTTATATTTTACTTAATATACTAACTCAAAATAACTTCTTCAATTTTTAATGACTCTTAAAACGGTACGTGTTACAATTTAATCGATCAAGTTTATGTATATATGTTTTCAAATTGTATCAATGTATAAATATAATTATATACAATAATGCAATAATGTTTAATATTTTAACTTAATTCCTTTTTTTAAATATTTTATAAACTATAACATAATATTTTTCAACTTATCTTCAATAGATCGATTAATTATTTTTAATTTTACTATTTTCTACACTAAAAGCATCAAACACGTTCACTAATATATTTTTGACTGGAGTTTTGGAAATCTGATAATGCAGTCAGACTGTTCGGTAAAAGTAAAAACGATTTTGTTTGCTGACCGGTTTCGGTTTTATAAAAAAAATCATTTTCATTGCATGAATGATAACAGATTGTATTAACAATAAATATTTTCATACATATTTTTATCGCTTTAACAAACACTAATTAACAGTTTAAAAACTATGAACACTTTAAAAAACAGTCTTAACTTTTGGAGTACATAAACATATTGATATATTTATAAGGCTTACTATTATCTTAAGGAATCTCCACTACGTATTATTTTTTTAAGATATTTGTTATTAGAGGCAATTTTATTTGTTAACATGACGTTGAGTGATGCTAATTAATTTATAAATAGTTTTGTTTAAAATGATAAAATTGTTAATTTGTAACTCACTATTATCTTTAGAAACAGTGCTATCAGTGTTTCTCGAAAAAAGGTAGTAAGTAAAATTTTCAAACTTCATTTTGGAACTTCTAAAAGCTTGGCATATATAGGACATTTCCTGTTACATTTACGGTCACGATCTTTCCAAAAGTTGGTACTCGGAGATTACTCCCAAAGAAAAAACTATCTTCTAGTAACATCTCTACCAAAAAAACTTACTTTTAATGACGTACCATCTGTTCATACTTTTTACAAAATGACTTCTACACTTCAATAACAAGTAATAAGTCTTCAAAAAATCTGTATACACAAATATCCTACAATTATAGTAACTCACCACAACAAGGTAGGCAACTCTTGATGTTTTAATTCTGCTATTCAGTTCCTGATTTCAATATACACTGCTGTCGGTGTCTTAGTAATATTATTTTCCGTTCATTACAGACAAATGTAAACAATGCCCAAGCAGTATACAATTTAGAAAAACAAATTTGTTAAATAAATTCATATAGTATTAATACTCATCTATTATACAATTCATTTTGATTTGAAATAAAAATTAAATACAAACAATAATACACCATAGTTACACTGTTATGATAAAATGTTTCAAATCTTATATTCCTAATTAATACATTTTTAAACTCTATAGATATTAATTGTTCTTCTTTTAGCTCTGAAAATTCTACCGAGATAAAAAAAATGTTGGTTTTTTCACTTCTTTAGAGATCATTATCTTTCTATACAAACTTGTATCATCAATATACTTGCCAATACAATTTCCTGTATGCCAGGCTGCAGGAAGTTTCAATTTTTTGTTTTAAATTCTCATGTTCACTTTCTAAATACCAAATTTGGAAATTTTATTATTTTAACCAAACTACTTATAATTCAATTTGTAAAACATAGCAAATGACCACTACACAGCAGATATTTAAAAAAATACATAGTGCAGATTTAATTATGTAAAATAATGTCTTATCAATATTCACAATTTAAAGTATCTAATATGTACATCAATAACTTAAAGATCTACGTTTTGTTCATTACCTGATTTCCATATGTTTAAATTTAATGTAATTATTTATGTATTATTTATTAAATCTATTAAAATTAAATTATAAATGTATTATGTATATATTCAAACTGTTGTAGTTATTTGTTATTATTCATGCTCACTAAAAGGATTTTTATTTTAAAAAATTGGAACCAGTCGGCAAACAAAAATCGTATATATTTTCATCAAAAATGTAATATATTTTGTATTCTTTGGACCACCATATTAAAGTGTTTATATTCTATTCATGAAAGTGTAGTCAGTCTTTTATAATTCAGTTAATATTACAGTGTGGCGCATTTAAATAGTTCTGATTAATTTAGTATTCGCAACTCTCAACAGGCGGATATTTCACAATATATCTATTTTTTTATATAAACCAAAAAAAGTTCAATAATATTTTTGTTCACAGAAAATTTGAACTATTCTTTATTTACTTGAAATAGATTCTTGAAAAGTAAATAAATTTTACTAAGAGCTTTAATCTTTAAATAAATATATTACTATTCAGTAGTACCGATATCATTTTCATAAAAATTAGTAATATTAGACTCCAAAGTATATTTTAAGCCTAGATAACAGTAAACAAGATCAGAAATACTTTGATTACACAGAAAGGTATAAATATAGATAAAATTTACAACGCAAGATGCCCTATTTAAGACAGCAAACATAGTATTTGGATATATAGTACAGCTTTTATCACAAGGTTTGTACCTTCTCCAAATGTGATATCAGTCCAGTAAAATATGTGGAAAGATACTGGACAACACCAAGTCTGCTCAGTACCCTTATCCTGTTGCCAGGAGCATTGAACCTGAAGGTCCTAGAGATAGTCAAGCATGTTATTCAGTTATCCTGCTACGAATGACCAGGCGCGGGTGTTGGTGCCGTGGTTCATCAGTCCCTTGGCCGTTCCGGTTTTTTTGTGGCATCTGGGGAACGGGCATTTCCAGGGAGGACCTTTAGGTAAGTTAAAGCCTCCTTTCTATGTTTCGTCCTCGTTCTCTTGTGGTGGTGGGGGAAAGGGGAATCAGTTCTTGGACTCGGTGGTGCCTCTGCAGGAGCTTGGTTATCCGAGTTGATGTGGTGACATTCTCATAGGTGCCATGTTAGCCATCCCTTTGTCTTATAGGATTTATTTCATCTGTCGACTATTGGGGTATCGTGGTTTTACTTCTGATGTCGGTTTCTATCTTTGTTTCAGCGAACAACTTTTAGCATCCTGGAGCAGTACAGTGTACTAGGCGGTCTCTTTCTTTTGGCAATCGCGGGGCTATTGTTCCGGCTGCTCTTTGTATCGCGTTCATCTGTAGATCATGTTTTTGGGTTCCTGAGATGTCCGGTATTTCATGGCATACCCACTTCAATCAGCTCCCCGGGAGTCTGACAACCCACTGTTACTAAGTACGGGCACCGATTCCTTTACCTCTTACGAATCGTAAATAAATTTGTAGAATTATGAATTGTAATCTGTAATTATAGTTTATGAAACAGACACCTGCTGTTGTGTTCTTATTGAGTTTCGACAAGGCAGCCAGGCTCTGTTTGGTCAGTATATAGATTTTATATCTTGCAGTTTCACCATTGTCTGGAGGTCTTCGGTCTCCATCTTGTCGTGTCGGGTCTTGTTGATTACCTTCAGTCTACACAAGTTCACGAAAGCGTCCAGGCAGTCTTCATTCATTGTTAGTAGGTGTCCACCATGTCTTACATTCGTAGAAGAGACTGGGAAACACAAACTTCCCGATGAGCTCTGTCTTTGTTTGAGTCGATATTCTTGATTTCAGGAGGAAGGCTCGTGTGGCTAGCTTACTCCTTGCGCTTGCTATTCGTGGTGTTGTTTCCGCATTCATGCCTCCTTCGGTTATGACTTGGTGGAGGTACTTGAATTCGGTGACGTCTTTGATATTTTCGGCATTGAGTCGTAGTGTGGATAGATGTTGTTCTTTTTTGGTTTTTCATGTAGTACCTTCGTTTTTTGAAGCCGATTTTGATTCTCAAGGGTCTCATGATCGCGTATAGCTAGTCAGGTTGGTCTCTGCTGCTTGTCTGTCTTCGTCGATTAGGGCGCGGTCTTCCGTGTATTTCCGTTGGGTTATTTCGATGTTGTTCTTTCCGTTCGGGTTGATGATGCCCAAGTGTTTAGCTGTTTTACGAACGCAGCCCTGCCTCACGCGCCTCGTTCCGTGCTGAAGCATTCGCCGTCCATCCATCCTTTTGCATTGGAGTGAAAGCCTTTGATTACCTCGATTAGATTTAGACGGGGAATTGAGTCGAATGCCTTTTCCAGATCGATGAAGATCGCGGTGAGTGGGATGTCTTTGTATCTTGCGGCTTCCTGTAGTTGTATGGACTGTAGTTCTAGGACTGTAGAGTGTTGTTGTCCGAATCCGAACTGCGTGTCGTCCAGTATTTTATCGGTGAATTTTCAGAGCCGATTGTTGATCACCTTTGCTAGAATTTTGCCTGCCACATCGAGGAGAAAGGTGGCCGCCGTAGTTGTTGGGGTCGTATCCAGATCCCTTACCTTTGTAGAGGATCATGACTTCCGCTTCCTACCAGCTCTGTGGAAGTCTGGCAGGATCCTTTTTGGCTGGCATATTTCTCGAGACAGTAATATTTCTATCACTTCATAATTTTATATTTTCAATTTTATTTATACCACGTGACTGATATATACAGAAATGTTTTTTAAATATAATGAATATATTGTTACTATGTTTTTTGCAACGTCCACATTATTTGGTGTCAATAGTGTCAATAAATATGTTTAGTTGCTTCGTGTTTTGGCTTTACTAATTCTATTCTTGAGTTGTTTCATGTTGAGCCCGCTCCTGATGCTTCATTTAGATCTTAAATCCAGTACCTACATGTATAAATATGCATTTACTGATCTATGGCCAACAACACCTTCACATAAAGTTTTCTTATTAATTAAAGGTATAGTTTATCGTCGCCAAATTTTAATGAAAGACATTGATTTGAAAAGATGTAGCCTACATGCCATTTCATTTTTGAATAAGCGTTCTACTTGAAAAAACATATTTAAAAAGGTGCGAAAAATTTTATTTACACGAAAAAAAACATCTTATTGATGAATAATAATAAACAAAACAATAAACAAAAAAACAAAACAATAAACAAAATATATGACTTAGATATAACACAGATGTATATTTTAATTATAAATGTGTTTCTTAATTATTGTATCAGAATTGTTTTATTAAATATACAAATAACTATGCAATATTAACCTTATTAACAATGTATACTTAATTTCCCGTCATATCGCCCGTCATTGTCCCTTATTGTTCCTCAATTGTGCCCTGATTGTTGTAATTTTTTATTCCAATTTTGAAATCCCAGTCAAGTTATAAGTAAATCTGTAAAAGCTTTTTTGTGAAATATCTGTTCCACCTCTAGTTTCTTGCTAATATTGATCTATTCATGACCTAAAACGTATACCACACATAAATAGAATAGATCCCTTCAAACAAAAATCTAAATTTCTTAATTTAAAATTAGTAAAAATATCTATGAAAGCACTTATTAGTCACCTGTATATAGAAAGAAGACTGTTCCAGTCGTAATTTTAGTTTTATTGGTTAGATAATAATGTTAAAGTAGTATACCACTAAACTAAACCACTAAAGTATACCAACTAAAACAAAGATTAACTTTTAATCATAAATTTATTATTTTATTATACTTGTACTTATTTGGTATACTATGCTGCAAAAATAAAAAATCACCTATAAACCTCTAGACTTCTTCCACAAAAATAAACATGCGATTTTTTTTATCAAGTTATGAATATAGTAGGCCACTAAAATATTTATAAAAACCTACTTGGAATGTTTACAGTTTTTAATTTACATAATTTTTAATTTTACTTTACCTTTTTTTAAAATTAATTTTAGACTCCTCAATTATAACAATAATTTATTGATTTATAAAAACTATTTGTTTCAAAGTTGTTAAATATTCATTAAGTACATTTAAAATATAGTTAAACATTTTATTTACATATATATAACTTTACTGGCTATCCAATATAGATCCAATTTGTTCCAAATGCTTTCATGAAAGTATAACTCGGAGTAACAAAGGATCTAACAAATTTGAATATAAAGATGGTTAGTTTATGTGTATATTTAAGGATTAAATAAATTATCTATATTTATTTAATTTAAAATAATAAAAGGTATATAAATTAATTACTCAATATGAATTGGCAGGCAGCAATTTATGTCACTATCAATGGTATTTTGCTGACAATAATTATAATAAGCGTTTAATATGTATGTATAACAGTATATTGATAAAAAATCTTGTTCAGCAATGGACAAAGATTATACTAAAAGTAAATGCGTTTTTCGTGTAGACATATTTATTTATTGTAGTTTCTCTTTATACTTCAACATTTTATTTTAATTTATAAATAAATTGTGGATTAAATTTGCTGCAGCAAAATGTTAACTCAAATTAAGGAAACGTCATGCAAACTAATAATAAAAATATGTTTTAAAATTTATATAATTATTTAACTCTTAAACGTTAAAATTATCCTTAATATCTCACTCCTTTTCACAATTAAATCTACAATTAAATTTACTCTTTAATAAGAATTATAATAAATTAAATTTCAATAAATTTTTTTTCTAAAACTATTTTTTTAAAGCTTTCCAAAGATACTTTCAGTTATTGTCATCAATTATCATAGTAACATAAATTGCTACATGCTAATTCATATTGCATAATTAGCTTATATACATTTTATTACTTTTATATCTATATTTTTTATACTTTTATATTATATATATTTTATATTTTACTACTAAATATCTATAATATATTTATAGTCTTTAAATACACATAAACTAACCGTAGTTATATCCAAATTTGTTATATCCTGATCCATATATAGATCTACATTACATCCATAACAGTATTTTAACAATTGAGTCATTGAACCATTGAACCATATTGGGTCTATATGAGATAGCCAATAAAGTTATATCAACATAAATATAACTTTTAACTCTATTTTAATTGTATTTCCTGTGTATTTAACAAATCCCTAAATTACGTTAAGAATTGAGTAATTCAAAACTATTCTTAGTTTTTTCAATTAAAAACTCCATAGGCACTACATTAAAAAACTGTAAACATGCCAAATAGGTTTTTATAAATATTTTTAGTGGCAGATACTATATTCATAAGTAGATACAACGATTAGCGCGCTTATTTTTTGTGGAACAAGTCTAGAGGTCTATAAGTACTTTTTATATGGCAGTAGCATACCAAGTAAGTATAGCACATTTTTTTATTAAATGTTAATTTTTGTATAGTTATATTTAGTTTAGTGTGAGTTTTATAGGTGGCATACAATTTTCCCATTGTTATCTAACCAATAAAAATAACATTCCGAGTCGAGTGGAACAGTCTTCTTTCTAACATACTCTGCGCGTAGTGCATACTTATGATAAGGAATTCATAGTTGCTTTTATAGATGCTTTTTAAAAATGTTGAATTTAGATATTTAGATTTTTGTATGAAGGTGATAAATTTTTATTTTTTATGTGTGTCATACGTTTTAGGCCATGAATCGATCAATATTAGCAAAAAACTATAGAGGTGAAACAGTTGTTTTAAAAAAAAGCAACTTCAGATTCACCTATAACTTGACGGGAGTAAATTTGATGCCATTTTGTTATGATTTACTTTTAATAAGCGCATTAAATTTACACGAAGATAAAACAAAATAAACAAGTAATGTAATGTAATAAGTTTTAAAAAAATTTGCTATTACTTGTTTTTGTATTTAAGCTATAGAATGAAAGACAAAAGTTGCTTTGTCACCGGTCTACACTTATTGTGGTACTTATTGTGTTGCTTATTAATATACACATACATACTTATAATACGTACTATACATATAATTGTCAGATCATAATTACCTAATAGAAATTAGCTCTTCCATTTATTCAATCGGTAAATACTTTTATAATATCGAGATAAGTGAGGATCTATTAATAGAAAAATAGAACTCAAAATTACATATATATTGTTTTGACGACAAACATCTTTTAAATTTGTTATCTTCAACGCTGTGATGTGTCTATTTTTCTGGTAATTAGTTAATTATTAATCTGGCGATATTTCGGAGATAATTTTGAATGATCAATACATTATTCATATCTATATATATATATATATATAGTACCTATAAAATAACCACTAAATTATACTAAGGATATAATTAACAATTAAAGATTTCCAAATTACTTTAAATATAGATCTGCAAACAAAACCAAATTTAAAAAGACTGGTGAAGCTGTTGATTGACAAAAGAGAGTGCACTGAATAGTTTAACTCTTCATTGAATCTTCTACAGAAAAATAAAGTAACATGATTTAAAATTAATGTTAAAAGATTTAAAAATTTTATTTTAATTAAATTTTAAATGGCATAACAAATTAAACGATGCATCATTAGCAGACAGATTACCTGAACAATTAAAAATTATAATTTATACCTTTTTGTGCAATAAAAATCGTTAAACTTTTTATTTTAAAAGAGAAAACAAATTTTAAAATAAACATTTCTATCATACTGAATACACACAAAATATGTTGTTGAAAAATTAAAAATGCGAAATGTAAAAGTACATCTAAAGAGGGAAAATGTTGAATAACTATGAATGTATTATTTTACTTCGACAATAAAAAGATAAATAGGGGTAAATCTTTTTTTACAACTATGACGCAATACGATTACATCATATGCAATTTCAATATCTGTCTTTGAAGAAGTAATTAATATCTTTAGTTTCTGCAGGATGTATACTTTCCAAAAAATTTATAAATAGGATTTTACTATAATAGCTCAACCATGGAACAAACAAGGGTTACTTCGTTAAAAAAACATTTAAGCACGAGATATGTTACGAAGTGATAAGTTGAACCAAGGCGAACAACTATGAGGACACCAACAGTTTAATTAATAACCATAATAGTTTCTTAACCCCATACAATGTTTTGCGTTA
Organism: Coelogynopora nodosa; assembly: GCA_034780555.1. NCBI lineage: Eukaryota > Metazoa > Platyhelminthes > Proseriata > Coelogynoporidae > Coelogynopora > Coelogynopora nodosa. Next base: position 6,462 of record JAUZND010041889.1, on the reverse strand, counting down.
ATAAAGTAGTCTTATTTTTATGCCAATAATGCAATGAAAGAACACTGTTTAGAGTGTTTGATGATGAAATGATATAATATAATAAAATGAAATAATAATAATAAATATTAATAAAATATTAAATAATAAATAAAATCTAAAAATAATAAAATGAAATAATATAATATAATAAGGCACTTATTTGTCGATGACACTTACACACTTATACAAGTGGAACATTTCCATTAACACATTATCAGTGTGTTGCTAAATATTTCGATTATACGTACATCCATAGCCCTTACGATAACTTTTACATCCCCACCCCCCCTCCCCCCATCCATACGATTCAACTTTGACTTCGAACAAAAAATAAAAATTTATTGTCTAACTAAATCCATCATTTTTTATTCAAATTATCTTTACTCTATTAGATTTTCTTATATGGGTTTCGTGCTCAATGTCTCGCATATCATGTTTTAGAATTTCGTTTATGTCCGACTGACTAAGCAGGCAGTCACATTTGCTAGCAACATCTCTAATCACACTTATAACAGCCGATTGTGGAGCATAAAAATCTTCGCCACCGTATAGTTCAGATAATACCGCTTGTATCTTTTCTTCGCGTATTATTCTGAGCATTTTTGACTCCTCAGTTATTCCTATCAGTTGCTGATTTTCAAATTCACACAGCACGAGCTCAGTTTTCATGATGTCACCGCCAATACTATTCCACAGTTTTTGGTGCAACTGTTCAGCCCCGGCTAGTTCCTTAATTAAAGAAGAAATCAGAAAAGTCATTGTTATTAGGAAATTAATTATTTCATTATTTAGACACCTAACATATAGAACTAAACTAAAGGTAGGTGGTCAAAATTACTCTGACTGTTTTAAACTATTATAGAAAAAAAGTGCTAAACCGATTGTTCTGAAATGTCAATAAATATGTATCTACCTAATCTTTCATTAGCGTTCAACTTTATAATAGATAATAGATATCTTGATTGATTTTAAAATAGATATATTTTTGTTGCTACAAATATTGCTACACCGAAAACTAAAACATATCAATAATACTTGCATGCTCAATGGTAGAATTTAGCATATTTTGATATATTTTTTAATTTTTTTTTTAATAATGATTAAGTATTTATAATGTTATTTATGTATTGATATTGGGACGTAGTATACCTCATGTATTAATATTCGGACGTAGTAAACCTCATGTAATTATTTCTTCAGTCACTATTCAAATGAATTTTAGTATATATTGAAATAAATATAAGGGATAGCTGTACAGACATTTATTTTTCATTGGTAAGACAGAATTTACAGAGTACATACCTTATTATTATTAATATTATTATTTTTATGTATTATTAGTGAGAGTGAATAACGAGGTATTATTATGAAAAATGGCATAAACAATTTGTTTTTCAGTGGGATGTTTTTGATGTTATAAAAGGTTTTATATGTGTATATATATATAACTGCTTATTACACATATTATACGTATACTATAACGTAGTACGCCTTATTCTGAGTCCATACATAGATTTATTAATAATATAGAAAATAACGTTGCAAAAGATATTACATATACTCACAATATAATGAATCATAATCATAATAAATAATTTTTTTAAATATGGTATGATATATTATATCATGAAAAATATATTTCTATAATATATTTCTTAAATACTTTCATCTGATGCTTCTGATGCCTCGGGTAATGTCGCCCATTTTTGTTCATATCCTGCAGTAGTACATTTTTACCAACCCAACTTACACGGGTCAGGGTATTATGGCTGTCTTATGATACACTGGCCCCACAATGTCCTGCTTTATATGTAGATCTCTTGATGTGTTGCAAAAGTGCATATGTAGGTGGAAGCTTGTCAATTCGTTTTGCCTTTGTTACAAACATATATTTCCGGGTCTCGTTGACTCCTGAACATTTACTTGTTCAGTCGAACATCATTACCACAAATATTTATATTTCTTGAACATCCTCCACTAGTATTTCAAATTGTGTCTTTGAACATCTCAATAATGTTTCTGTTATCTCTGGATTCACACGCCAAGCTTCCCGTGCTGTCTTTTTTCCCTTAGAAACAAAAGCTGATGTGTAGTCCCATCCTTTTAAAGCATGAAAAATATTTGAGACTTAGCTTTTTCATAACTTATTGCGCGTGCAATGTCATGAATAGGAATCTATGTGTTCCTGCGTCCAACCTGAAGAAACAATATCGAGTACAGTATTGAAGCCCCTGTGTGAATTTTACACAGATATTAAACCAAGGAGACTCCCTGACACACTACCTGAGTGTTCGCATCTAACTCAGAACTTAGAGTCTGCATTTGAAGAGTTCAATAAAGCCTTGAGGGAAGAAAGTAAATGGATAAAATAGGACATACTAAAACCTTGAGCACCTTATAATTCAGAAAATAAGAGGGGAAGGTTTCAAGTAAAATCCACACAGCAATGCTGCCACTATTTAATGAAAAGTCTCAGAATCCTGCTATTATCTGCATACAATGGTTTAAACAAAAACTGCAATTAAATATGCAAATCCAAATTAATTTACCAGTTTCTTTATGCTCTAGCCAATGAAGCCCAGTGGGCATGGCCAGATAAATATGCCAAAGACAAGTTATTTATTATGCTGCTGGTAGTTTTTACGTAGAAATGGCTATTACAAGGGCTATTGGGCAAGGCAGTAATTTTTTCTCAAAGGTTGAAGCCCCAATTGCATCAAGTCTCATAAATCAGTATGAATCTAGTGGACATCAGACACGTGCACAGGATAAGAAATAAAACAAAAAGTATCACGAAGATACTATAGGCATGCGTCAGACATTTACAAAAGAAGTGTACAGTTTGGTAAAACTCTAGAAGACATACGTGTAACCCCATCATGGAAGATTCAACATACCTGTTATCTCTACACACAACAAATCTAATGGATGATACTGTGGTACGAGCTGTAAAAGATATGCATGAAATAGGGTAAAACTTATTCCACAACTTTGTGAATGATCGTCTTGCTGAGAAAACAAAAAGTTTGTATGTCACTCTGTTTAAAACTAACCTTCCTCTAATGAATGAAACCAAGTTAAAGAAGACCAGAGTTACTCAGAACCTGTCCACTGCCAAACAAAAAGGTTATCTTTCTCAAGAATGTTTATTGCGTGCCAGTCTAGAGAAGGTTACTTAGATGAGTTTTTTCCATATGAAAATCAGTTTAGTCCACCTAGCTTGTCTGGCATGGATGGACAACTTCACACTACTCAGAAATCAAACTTTCAACCGTGTGTGTATTTGATGGCGCAGCTATTGTTCAAATGATAAAATGCCAAAACATAAAAACATGTTCAAATAATATTTTGATAGCTTATTCATGGGTCACTTGAGAAAACTTTTGATAGCCAAGAAATCTCTCCTGTTTTTTTGATGTGTATAAAGATGATAGCTTAAAGTCTGAGGCAAGACAAGTAAGAGGCAGAGGTGTAAGACTGCGAGTGCAAGACGAGGTTCCCATTCCAAGCAATTAGGCAACCTTCCTTAGATCTAATGAGAACAACACAGAACTGTTCCAATATCTTGCAGATGACATTGCAAAACAGTTTTAAAATGATAGAGAAGTGTATGTGACGTTTAGTGATAATGGGAAATATTCAGTGGATAGTGCTGATCTGTCGATACTATCCATATGTAGTCACGAGAAGGGGGCTACAAGAATCTTGTTACATGTACACCATTCCTTAAAAACAGGTCATGAAAATGTATCGATCCAAACAGTGCATAATGATATGGTTTTGATAGCAACATCTGCATTCAGTAAACTTGGACTTAAAATGTATTTAGCACAGGAACAAACAGAAAAGCAATTTCTATTCATGACATTGTACGCGCAATAAGTCATGAAGAAACTAAGTCTCAACTGTTTTTTCATGTTTTTACAGAATGTGACAACATATCAGCTTTTGTTTCTAGGGTCAAAATGTCAGAATGGGAAGCTTGGAGTGTGAATCCAAAGATTACAGAAACATTCATGATATGTTCAAAGCCACAATTTGAAATACTAGAGGAGGATGTTCGAGAAATAGAAATATGTGTGATAATAATGTACGACCGAACAAGTAAATGTTCAGGAGTCAATGAGACCCGGAAACATATGGGTGTAACAATTGACAAGCTTCCACCTACGTCAGATGCACTTCTGGAGCACATCAAAAGATCAACTTGTCAAGCACGCCAGTGTAGGGCCAGTGTATCACAAGACAGCCATAATACACTGACTTACGTAAACGTACTACTGCAGGATATGAACCGAAATGGGCGACATTACCCGTGACATCAGATGCATGCGGAGAATTCGTTAATTGTGGGTGCATGACAGGATGCAATAAACATTGCAAATGTAAAAAGGAAGGATTAACCCTGTATATCTCCCCAATAGCCTCTTGTGATTGACTGAATTTCCATTTTACCATGTTAATTATTCAACATTGTTACTTTAGATCTATTATCATGCATTCAGCATGACAATGATTAGTATACATATGATGTCATTTCTTTATATTCATAGATCAAGTAATGATGATAGTTATTTTAATAAGAGAATGCTCATCAGTGTTGTCATCAACTATGTTGTTCTATTGTATACACAGGCTACATTTAAGAATTTAACTTATTATATTTATGTAATTTTGTTTTCAAAAAGCAATTCCACGTTGCTGCGTCCGATAAAATAACAAACAGATTATTTAAAGAGGTTACCCCTGTTAATATTGGTTATCATTTTCAAAAATAAATATATACCAATTAACTATTGACTTTCATACATTTAAATATTTTATAAAATAATAGTCATAAGTAAGAATTCAATATAAAATAATTTAAAGTGTAGTCTCTAAACGTTACTTTACGTTAACCACCACTAGTGCTTTCAGGTTCAAATAATTATTTTTAAGAAACTATAGTTATACAGGAAAGGACATTTTAAATATTCTTAATATAATTTAAATATAATTTAAATATAATGTACTTACTTTGTTTTGAACTATGTGGTTAGTTAAGCAAGTTATTAATCCGTCAAATGTTTTCAATAAGGCTTTGTAGTATTTAATTTGTTCTGATTTTCTTAACAAGTTCAGTCCTGCTTTAAAGGTGTGCTCAAATGATCTATTTTTTAATAACTGAAATAAATAATTATCAATAAAAAATTAAACATATAATAAAATAAAATAAGCGTTTTATATATTTTTATTTTATTATTTTTTAATATTGAATAAAATATAGCTACAGTGTAATAAGTATAGGTTGATTAACTAAACTTAAAATAAAATCCATTTAAATGGATTTTAAATCTATCACTAATATCAGTGAACATACTATAATTTTTGATAATTCTACATTAAGAAAAGATCACATAAATTTACAAAGTTTTATTCATTTATAGTAGAAATAATTAATAATTTTACACAAAATACATTTATTATAATTGTCGCATATGCATTATTAAATACACTGTGGTGGTGTACAGCCATCAAAGTTAGATGATATAAGCGAGATATATGTGTATAAGAATGTCACGATTTAATTCCCATCTGGGTCTGTAAGGATTTGATTGACACAATAAATATTAATTAAAAAATATAAAATTTTAAAACATAACACTCATTCGATGCGTCTTGAGCTGCTTAAATGTTAGAATATTAGAATATCCTAAAAATTTACGGTGTCAAAATTTTTAAAATACAGTTTAAAATACAGATAATAAATATATTCTTATACTGAATATAGTTTATTATGCTTAATATGCTTAATATGGTAGTAATTATACCTCCATGGTTTAAACAATTTAACAGGCATTTTTTTTAACTTTTAAACGACTTATTTTTTAAACATAAAATAAAATGAAATACTTACTTCGATAACTTTTCCCATCAATAATCCATGCATTTGCTCAATCTGCAATAAATATTTCTGGTATTTTCTAACTGTTGCCTGCATAGTTTAATCAAGAAGAATATAATTTGTGTTATATATTGTAGGCCTATATTAAATACAGTATTTAAAAAAAGCAATCTAAGTCATCGAGAGCTTATTATTTTTAAAATTACATATTGGTAATATGATAGGCTACTGTTGTCACTTTTATGTAGCGCACAATCTGAATCGTGCAATTTTTTAATTTCTCTGATATCAATGTTACTAGCATCGTATTATCTGACACTACATCGTTTTTGACGGATAACGTTAAATTTTAATTAAACTGACACTTTTTTTCCCTAAATTCCTTATATGCAAAACTTTAAATGTTTCATTATTTACACCATTAGTTTAAATATGATTCTCTAGATCTCCATTGCTAAGAGTAGTATAGGAAGGGTCGATTCGAACTCACTTATAAATAGATTTATGCGGCATGGCTAAAAATACATCATGATACCCTCCCCCCCCCCGTACCCCCC
>JAUZND010041888.1:0-44105 GCA_034780555.1 Coelogynopora nodosa | reverse complement strand
TTTGAAACGTAGTTACTTCTGGCCCACCCTGTATATACCTATATATAATACATAGATATTATTTATATATCTATAATAAATATATACAATACAAATAAATTAAAGAAATATCATGTACAATTGTAGATTCATAATAAATAACGATAAAATTATATAATATATATACTTGTTTCCAATAAAATAAAAGTGTTTATTAAATCTTTAAAAAATTAATAGTGCTAAACATAAACAAAAAGTGTTTATAAACTGTTTAAAAGTTATAAAAATTGGACCCCTAAGAATTCAGCCCCCCCGGTAAAAAAATCCAGGATCCGCCCTTGTAATTATATATAATGTATTGAGGTGAGAGACCCTTAACTATTTTGATAGTGAAAAGGATCATTTTGTATTGAACAAAACTAGAACACGAACCACCAATGGAAAATTTAGCTCAAAACACTGCTTCCAAAATATATTTCTTTAAAGACAAATTACTTGAAAAAGCTAGAATATGATTTTCTAGTTAGCGCAAATTACACTTAAAGTGATAATTTCAACATACTCCATCAATGTGTTAGTATACGTTAATTTAACTTATTTGTGGAGTACTTCACATTAAAATTGGGAAAATTGTACTCTCCTAAAGCAATGCAAAATGAACAACACATTCTAAAAGTAGTTCGTTATTTAAATAAGAATATATTGCTAAAAGCTTTTTATAATAGTTAGATAACAGCCTAACTGCTATACAATACTTATGTTGAACATAACTTTAAATCAAATTAACTATATGAAAGCAGAATTAGTTTAGGATTAAATGGTTCTAGAATAATCTTTTTTAAATACTTTTTTACCTAGTCATCATATAGGGCCATTTTCTGGAATTATCGCATGGCACTCTGAACAAACTCAGAAGAGTTGCTATAAACTTGGGAGAGACAAGGTACACTGCTGGAATTATTGTTAGCTTATTATTAACGTTTCGCATACATTGTAAAATATTAACAGCCACTCACCTTAACTTCTGCAAACGTTGTTTTTATGCCCAGTGCTCCCATAACTTCTGCCAAGTTTTGTACTTCTATGGTCTCCTTGCCATCCTTGTCAAACTTACGAAATGCTTCTTTCAGATCACTTATTTGTTCTTTGGTTAAGCTGTTAGAGGACATCCTTTTCTGCCGATAACTCGAACGGTATATTAATTTCGTCGGAGTTCACCTTTAATATAGCGCATCTGAAATAATGCTAATTTAACGAACGTATATGTCTAAATAATTGTTCAATGTTATGCTATAATTACAATTGAAGCATTATTTCGACACAAACGCGGCACTTAAAGGACATGTATTTGCTTCAATGTGCTTCATTTGCGATAATGTATTAAAAACAAAGAGCAATCGATTGTCTTTGCCGCTGACGATGAGTCTATATAGCAAGATATTATATCCAAAGAGACAGAAGGAGAGAGAGAGAGAGAGAGAGAGAGAGAGAGAGAGAGAGAGACAGCGCATCGAGTGTGTGAGGAATAGCTAGATCATGAAACTCACAGCTGAAATTAGGGTCAAAGTAGATATTTCAAAGATATAACCGAAATATTCTCGAAATATGACTCTCTGCGTGAAAAATTTCATTATAGATGGCTATTATAGGGTATAGTAAGACAACCATTATCAATTTTTTTTTTACAGTAGCTGAACAGTTAAACTAGAAAATTATATTCTAAATGTGTGGTTTTGTTTATACTTTAATTAAAAAAGAAAGAAAAATAAAAGTCTAAAGTGCACACGACATAACTATGCCTACCTTATAAAGTTATGACTATATGTTTATAACCGGAGGCTACGTAGCTTATAATAGTGTTTAATGTTTTATGCACGTTTAAAGAATTATTTATAATTTAGAGAACTTACGCGTCTGTCGTAAGCGTAAAAATTATATTAAAAAATGTTTTAAATATTATTATTTTAATTCGCTATTTTTTTAATTATACAAGTTCTACACATTTAGTAATCAAAAACGGTATTATATTCCAATCAAAGGGATGCCTATTATATGAGCATCATAATTATGCTTAAACTGACATTATACACTTAAATTACATTTGTTTATACAGGAGACGTATAAACTTTGTTTAAATTAATTGATTAAAGCTACGTACTTGATTAGTATTAAATTTCAAGAAGCACAGAATAAATTGTATTATCAAAATTATATTTTTAATGTGTCATTTTATTAATTATATTCGGGCTTTCACAACTCCAAATCACTTCACATTATATATAGTATTATTATGCCAACTTGTTATTATAATAAAGTTAATTTACTTATTTATTCCTTTAGAATATATTCAAATTCTTTGAATCAATTATTTATTTTGTAGTTTTGAAATATCTAATTTACATTTCTACATAATATGTAAAAAGAAAAGTTCTAAACAGAAAATGTATAATCTTAAAAATATACACTAATTAGTTTTTTAGTATAGCTTATAAAGAGCAGTGATTAAGGGTTATGAATTCTCAAATATAAATATATGCAGTCAATAAAATATTATAATTAAAATAATTGTTTCGTAATAAAAATTATCTTCGTACTTTTTGAGTTTCAATAATGAATGAGTTGCCATATTACATTTATTAAAACTACGTTTTTTAAATTAATTTCTGCTCATGTCTACAAAGTTTTAATACAGACTGCTGAATTCTGTCACTTTGCTTAAGGAACTTTTTTTAATTAATATTATACATTAATAATAAGATTAGCCTTTAACAGTTAAAAGACATGTTTATTTATAGGTTTATTAAATGTTTCCTTTCCTTTCACGAGCTTGACATTATAATATAATTTTTGAATTAATAAAATTACATAATAAATCGATATAAACAGTATTATGAACAGCAATTTATTCATAATTAACATAGTCAACTTTTTCGCCATGTTAGAGAGCTAATTAATTAAATTAGTGCTTTACACACAGTAGGATACCGGTGACGCAATTGCATTTTTTCTGTCTTACTCCATTGGACGAGAAGCAATTTGTTTCCAAGAAATTAATTCCCAATAGTTTTGCTTCCATTGGAAACACGAAGCAAATGGCAAAAGTATAGTCCCAATGACGTTCCTGTTGATATTAAAAAAAAACCACATCCACATCGGTTTGGCCAAATTGGCAGTATGTCTGACGTGAAAAAGGAAATTCTACACACATTTATGCTATTATATATTATCTGAATTTATAAAAGTTATTAAAAATCGCTTATTTAAAGAATCGAGTAAATGTTGTGTTTTCATTTCACATTGAAGAAAAATATAAAATTAAAAATATATAATTGTGATCCTACTTTTTGACAAGATCATTCAAACGCTCTAATTTTGTTGTTCTGTCTTTCGTGGCTCCGATTCCATTATGTACAAACCGCTCTCGTCTATTTATGGGTATTACGGCTATTGGTCTACCATGTTACCATGAAATATTGATTTTGTTTCGTAATTTATGAAGTTGATGATATTACAAATTTAATTAACATTGTAAGTTATGCAAACAACATTTAGCCGATGAGTTTCGAAAGTCCAGCACCATGATTCAGTTATTAATTATATATATTGTAATTATCCTACACGTGTTCTCATTCATGATATAGTCTGTCCTTAATTATGTTTTTGCCGATTGGATTTCGTATGATATATCTTTTATATATCTAGGTTTGACTTGCTATCATATTTCACCCAAACCCTGTTTTATATTAAATAGTTAAAGCCATATTTTCGATTTAAATTTATGCTTTAAATTTGCATATGTAGTCTGTGATCGTTACACGAATGATGTCATTATTTTAAGCTTAATTAAACATTAAAACATATTTGCAAATTGTTCTACATTTAGAGAATAATAAATATTGCAATATTTGCTATTTAATTTTTTTTAATTGGTAAAAAATACGCATTATACATCAGCACTATATTATAACTAAACATATTTAAATAAAATTTGACGTTTCATAATGGAAATATTTATAAACTGGGTTTTTAGAGTGTTTTAAAATATTATGTATTATTTTTAAATGCCACTGTTCCTGCACATTTTTTTAAAAATATTTTATTTAGGAAAAGTTATCCACTTTGTTGTTGTACATATCTAAAAATTTCGTTTGTGAGAAAAAGTATTTATATAAAAAATAATAATGTCAAATGGGATGAAAGTGATTCCTATAAACAATTAATTGTATTACAATATTTCACTTTTCTGTTTACAAAAAAGAAAAGAACCCGTGACATAATTTATATTAAAAATAGTAAGATAGTTTGATATGAATATTTGTTGTATTATTTATAGTAATATTTTAGCAAATCATGTTTGTACAATTTAGTTAATATTAAATGTATACACTACGTTGAGATGTGTGACTTGTATAGCCAATATATGAATAAATATAATTACCTAGTAATGTTGTTAAGCCAAGTTAACTCAGTTCATCTGCCGCTTCTCCATCAGTCGAGATGGAAAAAATTATTCATTGTTATGTGAGGGGGTTTTAATTTACATTGTATAAAAGAACCTTTAGTGCGGTGTCACCTAACCACCATGCTTACAGCTTTTTTTTAATATAAACTAAAGTTTAAACAAAATGCAACGATTGCACAAACTGACAGTCAATTTCATTGACACATTTTTCATAATTCTACAGAACATTATCAAAGTATAGTTAAACCAGACGACAAACAAATAAACATTATGGAGGGTGGTGGGTGGGGGCGGTTAGAAAGGAACGGGTATAGCGTCTGAAAAGTGTGGTGCTATAAATTGTGGTGGGCAGATGACATCAGCTGCAGCAATCGTTACGCCGCGTAAGCATGGGAGGATGTGGATCCTGTACGCAATGAACTAAACTCCTGACTGACTCCACCGAAACAGATGTCCCCCAGCTGCAGCCCGAAGGCCTGATCAGCACCGCCCACATCGGGCAGGCTGATGTCACGAAGAGGCAGTCGACGCGGTCGACTGACACGGACCTCCAGAATTGTCTGACCCCATGCGTTCTGCTTGTCCTGGAATGGGAGAGGACGGGCACCAAGGTCACTTTTTGTAAGGTAATTAATAAATAGGTTGTTATAGTACTGTACTGATTAGAAGCCAAAACTGTTGCTATCACAGAAAATTAAAATAAGTAAAACTTCTTCGGATTATGTCGTTAAAATATAAATTCGAAGTCTCGACTTGCAACTTCGCCACTTCCTTGTAAAGCCTTAAGAGGAACATTTGAGTTTTATTTTATATAAACTCAGTATCTGAAAAGGTTTTGCTTAACGAATTTTTATATATTTATTTAATGAATATTTACAAAACATTAAACGTGAAAATCTAGTAAATCTTTATTTTACTTAAGTTCACGACTGGAATATTGTTGGTGTGTATTTGCTACTATTCCAAAGAAAAATTACTGAAACTTTCCGATAATTCATGTTTTACAATAAAAATGTTTACCCACTTTAAAGAAAATAAGATAATTCCATATATATGTCCGTCCCGCTGGTTCGACATGGGTAAATACCTGTATTACTTATAGTAATCTATAAAATTTATCATAATGTTGTCGAATTCGTGTATAATGTGGGTAATGCAATGACTATTTGAATTGAAAATCGTTTGGATTTTCTTAATGTATCCTGAAGTCTATCGTAAACAAATAATTAATTGGTTGATATTATCTTTTCGATAATACAGTTAGTCCAATTATTATATCATTATTGTTTGAGACATCTTTTTAAATTTAGTGAATTTTATTTATCGCTATTAAATCTTTCTTTATTTTTATATTCCGGAAAAGTTAAATTTATTCTAGTTTAGAAAAATTGTTCCGTTACTATCCATGATAGCTATTAAATATGTGTTTATTATGATAATTTGGCTAATAACTTTTAAAGGTTATTAACGGATGAATTATTAGCTAATAAATCTTGTGAGACCCATATATCATCTTTTATTAATTACAAATTTTATTAGAAATTATTTTATAATTTAATTTTTCTATTGACTAATATTTGCTTATGCAACTGCACAGATAAAAACATTTACCAAAAATGGTTATATTATGTTTACGAAAGAATAATTCCTTCTCCAAAAGATATTATTGTGAACAATTTTTAAAGAGATGGTTGACGAAAAAGTTATAAGCAAAATTTTAAAGTTTGTAGTAATCCGAAACAAAATATTCAAGTACTAATATATTAACTGTTCTTTCTGTAATCAATATAAATATTTTCATAAAAAAATCGGTAACTCTTCCTTTTAGATAAACAATAGTACAAAAAAAGTATCTGTTTTCAGTTGAACGCAAAAGAGTATTCATATTTACTGTTACTCTATGAAATCGTGAAATTATTCTAGTCTGATACATTGTATGATACATTATTATTTAATTAAACCTAGTTCCACACTCTTCGTATCATTTTACAATTGCATACTTCGACTATAACTCTTGACTACTAAAATTGATGTATAATATTATTGTGTTGTGAATAGTATCTTATTTTGATAATTCTAATAAATAAATTCTTATTAGCATAAATAATTTGTTTGGATTTCCAAATGAAAACAATTTCGGGCTATGAACAGGCGCTGATCAAGGAATTTTGAAGAGTGGGGGTGAGGGAGGGTCCCACCTAAAACTAACCATGTCAGGCAGTACTAGCAAAAGGGGGTCCACACCCCCTGAATCCCCCTCTGTATCCGCCAAATGATGAATTAAGTTTATGAATATATGCTTAGAGTTTATCTGAAGGTGCATGTTGATGTCTTCAGTAATAAAAAAGTTATATACAATAGATTTGATTAAAGTACAGTATTCAATTATTAATAACATAACATTACATAATAATACACAAATTAATAATCATACAAAAATCTAAAACGATAATCATACTAATGAATAAAAACATCTGTTCATGTAATGTCTCTGAGTCTCTGCTCGTGTGATGTCACTTAATATCTCTGAGGTCATACCAAGCTTTGAATGACTGATATATTAGTCAACATCTTCTTATAGTTTTAATGATAATTTTGGCTTGATAATATATGTGGTTACTTAATTAAGTCTGAATTTCTAAATTCTCAAAAAGAAAAATTGTTAACCGTGCTATAATTTATTTTATTATTTTTTACATAAAATAACTAACACTACTAACTTGTTTCATATACTTGTGGTTCATACCTATAAATCAATCGTCATTACTTAAAATGCTATGCATTACAGTCACTTTATAACGTTGTTACGTTACAATATAATAAATTATTCTAACATCGTTCCCAATTTATGGTATTTTAACATATTACAAATGTGCCCCATGATTTAATATTTAAAACTTAACACGTATCCTTTGGCCACAGCGCAGGATATAAAATATTAAATAATAAATGTTAAATATTGAATATTAAATATTAATATTAAGTACAGGGTGTCTAAAAATATACGCATAATATTATAAGCCGGTTATCATAAATCGCACACCACACCATAACTCGAGGTGCGTACCTATTATGCGTATATTTTGAGACACCCTGTATATTAAGGTATATTGTATTTTCTAAATATTGAACAAAAACATCAGGAATTTGAGACTTATTAAAAAAGATCTACGAAAGGTTATAATAAAGATCTTTTACTCTTAATTTTATTAAATTAATGTATGCAATACATAATAATTAATTTCATATAAAATAATGTAATAATAAATAAAATAATTTTTAAAATAATGAATGTTTGGTCAATTTTATCGTAATTATACTTTATTATAATAAAAACTAATATAAATATATATATACCATTTTCAAGTAGTAGGCCAATATGTATCTATAATTTGAAAATATTTTAACAATTTCAGATTAGTTAGCAAACGGCGAAAGTCGTGTAATGATATAATTAAGGCAGTGAAATTGAAGCTCGAAGTTAAAAATGGCTGAACTATCATTAAGATTATAAACCAGTGTATGTTTTTCTATTGAAACATTAAAATTACAGTTGGTTAAGAAAAGGATTGTAAGGTTTTTATAACTATATTTTTTGAAAATAGTAAAAAATATGTTCAGTACATAATTGATCTCAAAATAAGTATAAATATGTAGCCTACAAATCTCTTTCCTATCCCCCTCTCATGAACCTGAAATTTTTTATTTATAAATCAAGAAAATTTGAGTATAAAACGCTCATGCTAGCCTTACCTTGCATCCATCCTCTACAACGCGGTACCGGAAGAAAGACTGAGTGTCATTGGCGGTCAACTTCTGGTTGTCGTCACTGAGGAGAGAGGCAGCGTGTCCAAACCCGCCCCCGATTGCCGAGTCGGCTACAACGGCGGAATTCTTGCAGAATACGGTGATGTTTTGCAGAGCGACCTCACTGGCGAGTTGCAGGAAGATTAGCTGATCCTTATCGATACCGTAGGAGAACTGTTTTCCGAGGATAGGAGAAAAAAGATACATGAAGTGAGCGGAGTATGTTGGTTGTAACCTTTAACTTAATTTCACCAATTTATTATATCCTATATAGTACGATTTATACTACTCCACATTTATAAAAAGCAATTATTGCGTATCATTGTGTTTTAGTGTGTTTTTCAAACTTTCTGCACCTCAGACTTTCCAAACTTCATAACCTATATGACATTCAAAGATAAAATAACATTAAATATCTTTAAAATATAATTTTTATTACTAAAAACATAATTTATTCTGTTGAACGCATATGCTATTGCCGACACTTTTAAAATTTAAGTAATTGGTTATTAATTTATTAATTAAATTCATTTTAACAATTTAAAAATAGGAAAACTGTTATTTTTTAGAATATATAATATTTTTACTTTAAAATTGAAAATAGCATAGTTTTAAAAAAATTATTCGAAAACGTATATCTCTGACTTAATTAAATAATATTAAATGTATGTGCAAACTATACTATTGTAATATACAATTCATCAATATTGGCTAAATATTAATATTTTTTAAAATAGGTATCTTTATTTTTATCATTATAATTTTCACACTCTGTCCCCCAGTAATGTATTAACTTATAAAAATGTATATGAAATATTTTTGCGTAGTTGCATAGATAATGGTGTTCTGAGTTCATTAAAACAAAAACAATTGTTATTAAAAATGGAATTTATGAACATGTTACATTATTTTGTTGTGAACTGTATAACGAAAAAATTATAAGAACAATTATCCACTTTCATTGTTCTATGTTAGAAAACTGTACAGAAAATAATAATTAATCTAAAATGTATAATACATAACTACACAGACAATTCATTGACTAGCTAATATTAGCAAAACATAGTAAAAAAATGCTACATTAAATATATGTAATATATATTTAACAATTACTATTTCTGAAGTATACATTTCTTCTTATTCTTTCAAATTGGTTATGTTTGATTATAAAGATTGTTGAAAAGGTTAAAATTAAATAAGAATTGTTTAAGAAATTTCAAATGTGTAAACGTGTTAAACTTAACAATAATATAAAATATTACTTTTGAGTAGTTCGCATTTCTTTTGCAATTGTCTTTTTGCTTTCCCCGCAAAATTTTAATTACAGAATGAACTGATTTTGATACCTGTTCAGAATACATGATATGCAGACCAAATTGCGCGTACCTTCAGAATTGCTGCATATGATATAGAAGTTTGTGGATTTTGTATCAAAAAGCGTTATCTCAGTATCAATTGTCGAGCTCAAATGTGACCCAAAACAACCCCCATAACATAAACAAAGTTGCTGAAGCAATCAAAATCATTCACATAATAGTCCGGCAGTGAAACCCCGATTTTGAGAGTAACCTTGTGTTGGAGTCCGCCTAAGTATTTTTGCACTTTCTACATCAGAAAATTATGCTTATTCCTAATTTGGTTGATGCCACTCTGCCCCCTTTGAACATTTTTCGTAAAACATGTGTTTAAAAGTGTTCAAAACGGAAAAAAAGATTTAGTCATATCTCAATAACCATTCGTCCAATAAACACGTGTCCAACGTAAAAAGTATATTGGACACATCACTGCTGGAATATATATTATTTAGTTTCAAATCATACTCTGTACCTTAGAAATAAATACATGTTCATAATTATGTTCATATTGTCACTTCGCTTTTCAATTGTTAATAAATGTTACATATGCTTAATATTATATTTTCCAGTTATTTTGATAATAAAATTTAATCAATCAATGTAAAGTACGTAAATACATATTTTAAATATAATAATGTATATAGATTATAATATTATATTGTATACCGTTTTTTAACATAGGACAATACAAATTAATTATTTGAATTTAGACAAATTCTCAATAAAATAGTGAATTAAATAACATAAAATTTGGACCAGTACACTTTTTATATATTGATTTATCGTTTACGGGTTTATAGTTTATATATAAATTTATTTATAATGAAAACTCATTAATTTAAGTGTATTTTTTATATTTAACTAAAATTATATATTTTCAATATTTCTCCTAATGAATGTGGATAATTTTTGTTGTAATGCATTTCTGAATAAGTTTAGCATAAAATAATTAAACATTTTGATGAAAATACATTTTTAATAAAGTTATATTTCATATAGTTATGAAGAAAAAAAAATCAAAAAATATATATATTAAATTTTTTGATTTTAGATTTTTTCAAACAGGTCGATGAGAATTTTTATTTTTTGTAATAATGAATATAGAACACCATTATCTATGCATCTACACAAACCGAATTGATCATTTTCTTAGGTTAAAATCCTACTAAGGGGAGAAACATTGTGATCCATATTCTTTTTAGCCTATATTGTTGTATTGTATATAACACAAGTATAAATATAAATAAGTATTGTTTGTTTTTGTTTAGTTAATCCGGTTCATTTAACTTGAAGGATTTGAAATGTTGTCCATCAGTTAAACTCGCTAATGTATCGCTCAAATTAAATTCAATTTAATGCGATTCAATGCTAAAACTATCCGTCGCCAACATTCAATGCTAAAATTATCCGTCGCCAACATTCAATGCTAAAACTATCCGTCGCCAACATTCAATGCTAAAACTATCCGTCGACAACATTCAATGCTAAAACTATCCGTCGACAACAGATAGAAAGCAACACATAGGCTATTATAGGCCTATATACGACATCTTTAATATTCAACAGATCGACAACCCTAATGTATGACATAATGAACGAGTGAATATGTAAAATGCCAATCACTGTACAGGTTATTATTTTTATGTCTCAAAACTTCACATGGTTTACGGACACAATGCACCACACATTATATTTATCAAGCATGATAAATGGTATGTTTATTCCAAATGCTTAAAAAATATGTATTTCTGAAAGTTACATATACTAATTTGAATAAAACAAATAGGATGTATGTATAATAAAGTTAAGAATTACATCCAACTGTTATCGTGTTTATAATTAAAAACAGAAAAAAAGTTTTATATTGGTCGACGTTTCAGGAATATATTTCCCTTTATCGAGACATAAATAATTTACAAAAAGCAATTATGATAAACTATGAAAATATAAACTGACTTACATTTAAAACTACATTATAAATATTTATATATTAAAAAAATAAATTGTAATGAATTGCAATTATAAAAGATCAATAACATATCTTTTTTTACAAACTGAATAAACAAATTTTATAAAAAGAACCAAGTTTAATAATTTTTATGTTAAGACCAGTTGGTGATAAAGTTTAATGCTTTAAAATAAAAAATATTTTGATTATCTCTGTGTTATTTTGTTATTTAAATCTTCCACTTTCTAAAACATATAACTCCAACTTTCGTTCTACTATTCTCCAAAATTAATAAGAGCTTTATTATCATTTATGTCCCCTAATTTTTCACTATTTTTAAATAAATATGTCTATTTAATCTGGTCTTCGGTCTATTTTTTGTTTCACCAATGTACCATAAATAGAATTTTGTTACAATTTCAGAATTCTATGAAACGCTTATTAATGTTGTTTGTTCTTTTATGACTAGACATTTTGACAATATTTTGTCCATTTTACTGAACGCAATTTAAAAAACATTATTATATATTATAATTATATCAATATTTCTAAAGCTATTTTAATTGTATGTTTGAATTAATTTTTATAGTATTACATATTTGTTTTTGTAAATTTTGTATTTATGTATTTTGTAAACATATTCAGACTGAAACGTCGACTAATACAAAACACGTTTTTTCTTTATAATTCGCATCCACAAATTTATTTCGTTTAACCTAATGTTATCATGTGATAGTGATCAAATAATATAATTATCTATCATAGAAGTAGAAATCTAATTATATATTATGTTATGATATGATATGATATGATATGTATTTTCGAATTTGTAAAACCATAAAAATTGTGTAGTGATTTCAAAATACTTTCTTTAATGCTATAATTGTTTAAATATCAAATAGAAGAGAATTTTTTTATTAAAAAAAGCTTTTTTGTCATAATTTCGTAAAATTACAATTTATACATAAACAATTTTCCATCACGTGTGTTAACGAAGTATCTAAAATGTGATAATCACACATATTTTAACAAAAAAACAAGTTCTACAAATTTTATTAACATGGTTTTATGAACATCCAATAAACATGAATCACAAAAAAATATTTCATTTCACTCCTAATACACTTGTATTTTGTTACTTAGTAAATTATTAACATAAAAATTGCCAGTTATGTAATGAACACCGCCAATTAATGAGAATTACAGTTTACTGTGTATATTTCATATTGAATCTCGTCATAATAAAAAGGAGTGTATAGAATGTGGCCGCCCACTTACTGAAGTGATCCCAGCATACTCCGAGAACCAGGTGGGTTGAGAGGGACGCTCAACCGCCCATCGGCCATTGTTGAATGAGTTGTGCTTGGGCTTGATACAGGTCTCCAATGTGGCCACCTTGCAGTGCACCTGGAAGGCGTCTCTAATATTGCCGCCGTTTGGATCAATGTAGTAAAATCCTGAAAATGGTGGTCATTTAAAGGGGAAAACAGGTCGTGAACATTTGTATACCCATCTCTATAGCCCTCTCATAAAAAGGAATAAATATATGAAGTATAAATAAGTGCCATTCTTCATTGGAAGTAAGTTTGAACAAGAAAAAAAGTATAAAATTTCAATGCAAGTATTTAGTACAATACAATCAATATTGTTTCTATTATGTTTATTATTAGCGACTGTGAGCTATATATAACGGACAGTAATGATATAATTAAAAGTGTATAATACTTTTGCAGACATGGTAACGCAGTAATCTCATAAAACATACATAGTATGATCATTTCAATAGGTTAATTGGAAATATTTGCATAATACGCATAAAGGGGGGATACTTCAAAAGAGCATCTCAGAATTTATAATAGCGTATCGTTTCATAAAGTTTACATAATATAATATAACCAAATAATTATTATTAAATATAACCATTTTCTTTTTGTTCTATAATATAAATAAATTGTTGGATAATAAATTACACAATTTTTGCATGTTCAGTAAACCATTATTTTTTTTATTAAAATATTTGTGATATTTTTTGACAATTTAGTAGTAAGACTTAAGCTCATGAAAAGTCAATAGTTTAGACATCTATCACTTGTACATTACTTACCCCTGCATTATTGACAAAAAACGACCAAAAAACTACCAAATTATCATAGCCTCGAAAAAAAGGAAGTTTAAAAATGACCAGTTTCAATATGTTTATGGGTTTATATGTTCCCCATCTATAATATAGTAGCACACCAACGCACCATCCTGTTTAACACGCTTGTCTCGGATGAGATCGGCGCAGGACATTCCCGGATTGTCAGGGGTTCCAGTGGGGTTGTAGAGCTGGTCCACGGCTCGCGACACGCGTTGCACGGCCTCGAACACGTCCTCGTACTGAGTGATGTACGTGGGCAAACGATTATTAGATATTAGAAATAAACTATTTCCAAGACTAGCAAGACTTTCGCGTTGATCTTAATAATAACGTTAATGTATAATACACAAAATATTTGTTTACAATTTATTAATATTATCAGTGATGATCACTATAGGTTATTATAAATCATTAATAATAAAACACTATGACTTGGTATAGTTATAAAATGTATCTAAAATATAATTAATTAAAATTACTTATCAACTAAATTTACCAAATATTCTTATACCAAGTATTATAATAATTTATTCAAATTATTTAAAATATAATATTTAAAAACTTATTAAAAATGTTTCTATCTTATAGACATTTTGTTAAATCTATTCTTTTTTTTCACCGCCATATAAGTCATTGATTATCCTCAAACACATTCCACCAAATACAAATGCTGATTATGATGTGAATGTCATCTTGCTGATGTTGCATATTGAAGTCTGATTATCAATAAAAAAATGCGTGCTCAAATTCAATTTCTTCATTACAAAAATAATTAAAGTTTTTCACAAATAAATATTTGTCAAAGTTTAATATTATTTCTACTGATAATTTTTCACCGATTTTATTGTATTACTCTAATTGAATACGTTTTAGACATTTCGTTCAATTTAAATAAAATATATTTATTTTACATTCTAATCAAACATGTAAAAAAATTGTATTGAATACTGATTTTGTAAAGTTGAACTCTACTAAATAATATGTGTTTAATCATTGTATTTATTTATGTCATTTCAAAAGAAGAATCATACTAGTGAATTAAAGCATAATTAAAAAAACATATAAATTTAAAAACACAAACATGTATATAAAACAAAAGGAAGGGAGAAGAGATTCCTAAGTAGGGCATTTAACATTAAAGACAAAAGCATAAAAACTGCATTGTAGAAATATATTTTAAATAAAAAATAGAAGTAACAAATTAATTGTTGTACCTATATAAAGAATGTTGTGTAATAATAATATAATAATAATGTAATTATAATAATATATTTTACATTATGTAATGTATAGTTATAGCTTTGTTAAAAATGTAATCAACATAATGAATAAAATAATAAAAAAACGATTAAAGAAAGTATGTTTTAAGTAAATAAATAGTTTTGTTACATCCATTCTTAATTTATTACTTTATTTAAAATTTCTGACAAGCTTTAATTATATCACTACACATTAATTGTCAACACAATTTACGAAAACATACACTATTTGGTAAATAGTTATTTTTTTTATTATAAGAATATATAAAATGAAATAATAATATTTTAAATTACATAACGTAAAATCATTCTATATATCTCTATGCAAAAAAATGATATTAACATATTCAAAATTATTTACTAAATAATACACAATAATGAACAACACATTGATAGCATAAATATTTTAAAATAGTAAGTATATTCTCGCTATAGTTGAACAGCTACGATTACTACCATGTCTATTTGTATCCATATATTTATAGACTCTATTTTGGGCAGTTTAATACCATAAATCATTAAAAGTTATAAACGCCTACCTCGTCGTTGGGATCATTCCTCCCATTATAACCCATTGGTTGATCATTCTGAAATGAGGAAATTAATTCATTTTGTATTATTAAATATATATTATTTCATAATTTGTTCACCGTTAGAAGACATATATAATATTTTACATATTTAAACTTTTGAAAACTTTTTTTAAAAGACTAAATAACTAATACCAATAAAATTAATATATTTAGTGTGTTATAGCATATAAGACATACACTATATCTAGAGAATAGGATAGGTGTTCAAATAGGTGTTCATAATATTCAGAATAGATGTTCAAAAAATAATAGTCCTGCTTTTAGAATGATAAATTATATTATAGTCAATTTCAAATGATGGAAACATTTTCATCTACTTTTAGATTTGTAAAAAATTAATTAACTGTATATAAAACGTACAATTTTCTCATTTCTACTTTATAATATAAAAATGTCATCGTAAAATATTTCAGGCTGCTACATTTTTGGGTGTTATAAATACATTTCTTTGTCAATTTCTATCTATTTATTATTGAAATCATTGGAACAGTCAATATGTTTTATTATTTAGGCCATTTATTTACACAGATATGCAAAAACTTGATACTGCATTCAATAAAATTTTAATTACAATAAAACAAAATACACTCACTTTAGGGTTAGGTTAGGGGAAAGAAACACATCCAGTATCTTACTTTAGTGTTAAATTAGGGGAAAGAAACGAATCCGGTAACTCACTTGTATTCCCTCATCGGAGGATACTGTCGGCCTTCTCCTCTTGAACTGTTCTGAAAATTCAGTCGAGAGCTCTGCATCTAATCCTGGACTTCCCTGAATAAAGAAGAAAAAGTAGTTTTTATCAACAATTAGTCGTATGATTTTTCTAAAGCTCAGTCGTTGTCAACTGATTCAATTACCTTATCAATATGAAATGGAAAGTGGAGTATATATAGTAAGGAAGGGGGTGTCCATAGAGTTGATAATATCGAGCGACAGTTTTTCTTATCTAATATCCAATGTCGAGAAAACATTAAAAAATAATAGAATAAAAATTTTAAAAATAAAGAGTTTAATTTTTCAATTTGGAAATTTATTAAAGTTATTTATCATGTATTTATTTTTATATTTTTCAATTATATAATTTTATAATTAAATAATACAACAATCAAAAATATTTAGTAAGTAAACATTATTTTGTCATCATTACAAAGACTTCGCTTTAAAAATATATTCAGTATATTACACGTATAAATTTGAAGTTTTTTTATGCAATACTTTGTATCATATATTAATATGTATAGTTTGCATATAATCAAAATTGCCTGTTGATTTCACACTTTAAATAAGATCCCAAGGTACTGGGCATACATATATTGGAGTCAACGTTTTTGTATTATAGGAAAATTGTAAAACTTAAAAGCGTCATCTCAAACCTCTACACTTGTATATTTTTTTCATATAATAATTATTTTCATTTATTTAATCAAAGACATAATTTTTTGTGTTGGTTTAAATGTTGATATTTTTAATAATAAATGTTGTAGTTTTCATATTTTGTTGGCGAATATATATATATTGCTTTCAAAATCTATAAGAATTCCATTGATATAAAAAAATAACAAACAATTTCTAACAAACATGATTGCTCAACAATGGCGTATATATAAATAAGAGATCACGGAAAGATGAGTAATGAGTGATAAGCAGGTATGGACAGGGATGAGGAAGGATGATATTATATGGAATGATAAAGGGAGGATCAGGAAAATCAGAAATAATGAGGGATGATGAGCAATTATTGGATTGGAGATATTCAGCTCTTGTCAACGATTGGAGATATTCAGCTCTTATCAAAGATTGGAGATATTCAGCTCTTATCAAAGATTTGAGATATTCAGCTCTTATCAACGATTGGAGATATTCAGCTCTTATCAAAGATTTGAGATATTCAGCTCTTATCAACGATGACAATAAATATACTGAGCAATAATGAATGATGAAGAGGAGCTATCGGGGATAATTATCGATAATAATGCATATCCACGGATGATAAAATATGATCAGAGATATCATGGATATCATGGATCATAAGGGATTTTCAAGGATATCATGGATATCATGGATCGTAAGGGATTTTCAGAGATAACATAGATTATTAGGTATTATCGTAGATACCCTTGGATTATTAGACATTATCAGGAATATCGTGGATGATCAGGTATTATCAGAAAAAAAAATAAGGATGGATGATCAATAACAATCATTCTTTATCATATCTGCTCAAATATGGATGATAAGTGATATCATGGATTGTCCGAAATAATCAAGGGATATCATGGATTATCCGAAATAATCATGGATATCATGAATGGTAGGGGATGATTAAGGACGATAAGCTAAGGTAGCTATTAATAATTATATGTTAGTGTAATTGTTTTCAATTTAAAGTAGTCTGATGATTAAAAAGTTATCAATGCAAATTATTAACAAACTTTGATACTCTTATGCACATACTATATACGCACAATGGTGATCAAAAAACACTACTTTTCGTAGTCAACGTGTAACTGAAAAAGTTCTCAACTAGATTAAAAGTTTTAAACACCGAAGTATTTTATTGTTTTGATTTTGTAAATTTCTATAATAAAGTTTAATTGATGCGACTGTGATTTTTAATATATGAACAAAATTCTATCGATATATTTCGAAAATCTATCCATAATTTTTGTATTTTATGGAATATGTTTTTGACATATTTTTTTATTTTATGTAGAATTTTGGAAGTAATTAAACATTATTCTCCATTACCATGTAGTCTATTTTAGAAAAGCATAAATGTCTTCCCGTTCTTTTTTTACAGTGTTGCAAATTTTCATTTTAAATTTATTAATTAAATTATTATTATCGAAATAATAACTCGATTTGGCTTATCGTTTAATAAATTTTAAAAAGTTTATTAAAATATTAAAAAATATAATTTGTAAATTAAATGACATCATAGTTTTTCAGGAGAAACTTAGCAATCACATGTGAAAAGACGTCTATAATATTGCTAGGTTATAAATTTATTTTTAAGAAATATATATTCTCAAAATGTTCATAATTGATCAAATAGATTGTTTATTGATTACCTTATCATAGTCATATTGCGCAATTAATTTGATAAAATAACTGTTTCAAAGATATTTGGAATAAACATCGGAAAATTTTCAAATTATTTGTTTTTGTTAATTACATAAAAAGGAAAAGTAGTTTATTTAAACATCCATAAGAGAATTTAGATTTGAAACTTTAATTATAAATTATAATTTCTAGTCCAACATCTGACAATATCGACATTTTGAAAATGTATATATGTAATCTAATTAATTAGATGCTACACTATGGAGTAGTGATGGTTGTGCGCACATAAACCGGTAAACTGCCGCTGAGGGTCCAAAGTACCTCACCATTGTTTTAAACATTTTTTCATTCCTTTTTATTATACATATCAGTTGTTACACGTGTTTCCTTTATGATCCGGTCTGTCCTGAATTATTCTTTTGCTTTTTTTGGATTTGACAGACTGTCTTTTAAATCCACATGTTTCACTTACACCATCTTATCACTCCAAGCCTGATTTACATAAACTACAATAAGCTATGAGTTGATTGTAAACATTATTTGTGAATAATATTTGTGATTTGATGATAACTCATTCCTTTTGTTTGACCTTTCCGGAGTTTAGTCAGGAATGTTGGTTTTTCTTTTGAACCATTTGATATTATTATAAAATTTTGTTTCTTATTTGACAGTCGGTCGGATAATTTCTGGTTATTTTTTATTAATATTTTTTATTTGTTTTGTTGTGGTGTTGAAGATTTGAATGAATGTGTTCATTTACTATTATATGCAATATAGTGGAATTCATATCTATAACATGAATTTCGCCTCACTAAAATAAGATGAATACATTCATAAAAGCCGTGGTTTACTTAGCTACATTTAACAACACAGCCATTGTAATTTGCATTCAATATTAAGCACCAACATATTATTTACCCGTTCTCCCTTGATACCAGGTTCTCCTTGAAATCCGGGAATGCCAGCTTTTCCGACGGGTCCCGGTGCTCCCTAAAATAAAAATTTTTAATTAGCATAATAAACAAATAGTAGGGCAGTTATGTCTTAAATCAGAATACAACGGATCAACTGTGGATCACCCCTTACATTGGGGGAGTTTACTTTATACTTACCGCTTTCTTTAAAAGGTGATCCGCGTGCAATAATTTCTTCATTTATTTAACCTTTTTTTGTATACTATACAATGCACAGAATAAGTTTTCTAATGCTTTTTTATTTAGCTAAGTCGTAAACATCTATTTTCATTAAGTTTATTTTTATAAAAATACCCACATTTCAATTATTTCAGAGGTGTTACGTTTGGTGTTACGGAACACCTGTTCCTTTGGAAGACATAGTCTAACAAATTAACTAAATTATCTAATTAACTAAAAAATAATTAACATAATAATTTCTATAAATTAATTTTTACCTGAACATATTTAAATTAGATCGCTTTTTGTACCTTTATTTTTAATATATGATATTCTTCAGACATGCCGCTTCTAAAACAATTCAGTTTCAATAATACTATCATGTGATACAAATATAGTAAACACTATAATGAAGGACTGTGTTACCTGAGATCCACTCAATCCTTGTCTTCCCTCTGGACCTGGCTGACCTTTAAGTCCTGGAGGTCCTTGATCGCCCTGAAATACGTGCAAAGCAGAAATATATGACAACAACGTGTCGGATTGCTTCAGTTTTTTACTTTTAAAAAACAGTCGAATACATAAAAAAAATTAATACCGAAAATATAATAAGGTACTTACTCATTTTTTGTTAAATTAATTTACCTTTTTAAAGAATAATTCAAAGCGATCGTTATTATAGTCTTTGTGAATAGTGATACAAATAGACAATAGACAAAAAAACTGAACATTTTCATTCAGTCATCAACTAAAATTTAACAATAATATTTTAGTATCTGATATTTAATAATAATTATAGTTTAAAATTTTAAAATTTACTAAAATTTAACAACAACCACAAAATTTAAGACCTACAAAAGACTTAAAAAGGACCCAAAAAAAGTGAATTCGAGTCATATAAAAAATACTTTAAATAATTGATTTATATTACTAAGTTAAATATAAATGGAATTAAATCGATTGTTGAATTATTCAATGTTGCAATATTTACGATAAATCAGTAAAAAAGTGACAATCATTTTTTTTATACTTTAATCATATCACAAGGAAATTGATACTTATGATAAGTAAATCACAATAACGATTAAATATATATCAGCATTTGTTAGCTCAAATTAAATATTCAATTTGAAATTATTCAATTTGACATTTCTTTACTAGAAAATTCTTTAACTGAAAAACATTTAAAATAGTAATTTAGTCGGTTCAATAAACAATAACCATGAGAGAAAACAGAACTCACATATGGACCAGGTTGTCCGGAAGCTCCCATTGGTCCAAACTTTCCCTGAAGGCCCTGATCCCCAGGGTCACCATGAAGCCCCGCATTCCCGAAGTGCCCCCGGTCTCCATTAGGCCCTCGATCGCCGTTGCTCCCTTTGTGTCCCACGGGTCCTCTCACGCCAACTTCGCCCAAAATTCCTCTTGCTCCCTTATAGACCTGCTGGCCCCGGAGTCCCTCCCGGCCATTGGGTCCGGTAGGGCCCATCGGTCCGCTGCCTCCCCTGGGACCCATGGGACCAGGTTGTCCGTTAGCGCCCAGTGAACCGATTTCTCCGGTCGGGCCCTTGACACCGATACTGCCCGGAGGACCACGGGGTCCAGGTCGTCCGTCCAATCCTATTGGACCCTCTTCGCCCATAACGCCCTGCTTTCCAGTCGGTCCTTCCTTGCCGGGCTGGCCAATATTTCCCTGGTTTCCCTGATCGCCAGTGGGACCAATTGGCCCCTATTAGAGGTTAGGGTGTAGAAAATTTATATTATAGTTAGATATGAATTTAAAATACGATATTACTGATAAATATCTACTGAGAATCTATTAAACCCTGCAATCCATTGGATCATTTAAGCAACATATATAATCATGGTAGAAATTTATAATTAGAAAATTATGTGGTTAATTTAATTATTTAATAAAAGTATATACAATTGAAAAAGCTTATTTGAATAAATCAGTCAAACAATTATTTGTATTTCACATGAAAATAATCAAAAAATCATCAAAAGAGCACTCAACGTATTCATATTAATAGGTAAAAGTAGTGATTCATAAAAGTTTTTCAAATGTGAATATTAGAATCAAATATAGTTTACCGCAGGTCCCTGCTTTCCTCGTACTCCCATCTCCCCTGACGGTCCAATGGATCCAGGTTTGCCTGCCGGTCCAATTGGCCCCTTGGGACCCGAAGGCCCGGTATTGCCCTGTAACCCCTTCTCACCGCGATCACCCTTATTGCCAGAATGCCCGATAGCCCCTGTCCTCCCGTCTTGCCCCTGAAGACCCGGGGGTCCGATAGAACCAATCGTGCCTTGATCGCCCTTCGCGCCTTCATTCCCGAATGGTCCAACACGTCCCGTTGCCCCGGGGGGACCTTCCAAACCCTGAATGCCATCGCTGCCGGGAGCACCCTGATCCCCCTGATCACCATGCTGTCCACGGTCCCCATCCCGCCCCGGGTGTCCGGTCTTTCCCTTAACGCCATTCGAGCCGACGCTCCCCTTGATACCGCTAGCGCCACTCTCGCCGCGTCGACCTCGCTGGCCCGGCTCGCCCTTCATCCCCTTGGCCCCATGGTTGCCACTCTGTCCCATGTCCCCGGGCCGGCCCGAATCCCCCGACTGTCCCGGCTCGCCTGGATCGCCACCAGCTCCCTTTTCGCCTTGGAGCCCGGCATCGCCAGGGATTCCCTTGTTGCCGATCTTGCCGAAGTGCCCAATAGGCCCGATGGGCCCGGTGAGACCTCGTTTGCCTTCGTCCCCAAAAATGCCTGGATTTCCACGAGGTCCCTTGGAACCGCGCTCACCCTTGGAACCTCGGGGGCCTCTGATTCCGGCGCTCCCCATTTTTCCGGGGGCTCCGATGGATCCCACCACGCCTTTGAACCCCTTTTCACCATTGTTGCCTTTGTCGCCATCCTTACCAACGTCACCAAGAACTCCTTTCTCTCCAAGCATACCAGGCAATCCACTTGGTCCCATATCTCCATGTTGACCGCGCTCTCCCTACATCATTTTATTATCAGAAAATAAATATATTAAACATTCATATCTATTGTTTATAAATACATATATGCATGAAATGATTCACAAACCATCAATTCTTGTTTCTGTAATATTACAGATCAAACCTTTTTTTAAGTAATAATGTTTTGCTATAAAATTATCTTTTTCGGAATAATTTAGATTTTCATCTATTTAAAAAAAACTGCATAATTTCGCTTGCAAACCATTGAAGTCACCAATAAAATGTTAATTTTTGATTAATAATCTATATTATTTTTATTTATAGCTAATCAAGCAATCCTACAACTTATATAGATTGTTACTCATTTTTAAAAATTAAATTAAAACATGCCATGTTTATTATTGTATCTAATAAAAAAATTCATCGCACACACAATTGTTTTTTTATTATATTTATTTTAAAAAATCATATATATAATATAACTAATGGCTGTTATTAGTATTTAATTTATTATTGTTTTTGTATAAAGATATGATATTAAAAATGTATTGAATTACAAAATACAGAAAATCGTATATTTATAAATTATAAAAAAAATCTTTAAAAAATATATTAAAACAATTTTTTATTTTGATATGTATATTATTATATTTATGGATATATATTCGGTACCTTTCTGAAATAATGTTTAATATGAAAATTTTAATTTGATTATGAAAAAATAATATTTTATTATAACATTTTTTAAATTTATTATATTATTACAATTGAAAATTAATAACTATAAATATAATTGCAAATAAAACAAAAATCAATGCTTAGAAAATGATTAGATCACTTTTTTGTATTAGTTTACACTTCTCAACTTTAGTGCAGCTTTATATTACAATGAAAGAAATTTTAATTTTATGCAATATTATTAAGTTTAACTGCTAATTACTATTTTCTAATATATACCTAGATATACCTAAATGTAGATGTAATAGTTAATATTTATCATGAATTTTAGCATAGAACAAGGAAACAAATCAACTCAATATCACTGAACAGCCACAAAAATTTCGAAACGCGTGGATAAAATACTATCCTCCAATCACAATTTTCCTCTTCTTCCTTCGTTTTCGTTTCCCCCTCTACGCCTTTTTCCTTTTTCCTTTAACCTCACTTTAACTCAACATTTTTATTACTCCTACTACTACTCCTACTATCTAATTGCTATAATTTCATCCTTTTCCCTTTCTTTCTCCTCATTCGCCCAATCCCACTCTTTTTCTCAAATTTTATACTAATCGCTCTACTTTCCCCTTTTTTCAGGCAGGCAAAGGACACATCTCCCTTCTCCTCTCTGTTGTTCAGGTGTATTGACCAACACCTACCAAAGATCCCCTCGGACCCCCACGCCCAGGTTCCCCTGTTGTGCCAATGTCTCCGGTCTTCCCGGCAGTCCCCGGGCTGCCAACTGCTCCGACACGTCCCTCGGACCCAACTGCCCCGCGCTTGCCCGGCTGTCCTCGCTGCCCCTTCTCCCCCACCACTCCCGAAGAGCCGGGTGACCCAGGCTCTCCCCGAGTGCCCCGATCCCCACGCTGGCCTCTCGGCCCGTTCTGTCCCGGATCTCCGGTCCTGCCAATGGCGCCGGCTGCGCCGCGCAGTCCCTGGGAGCCCACAGGGCCGATTGGTCCCACAAAACCGGGGCCACCAGCCGAGCCCGGGCGTCCAATTGATCCGCCGGGACCCTGCGAAGGTTCGATTATGTTCAGGCATTAATTTCTTAAGCCATTTATCAAATGGGTCATTGTTATACTGTTAAGAACTTTTTCGCAAATAATAAAATTTAAATAAAGGTAGCAACATATTTTAGATAATTATTTATATAGAAAATTTTATTTAGCAAATGTCTATAACAATATTATGATACTCATATATTAATTATAATTATATTATTGTAAATAATAATCATCAACATCGTCAAAGTTGCTTCAAAGTTTCATCAAAGTGAATAAATCCATTAAATGTCTGTATCTGATCCTTTAACATTAGTTACACTACTTCTCAGAGTCAATCGTTTCACCCCAATGATCCTTTCCGCATTGCTCTCTACATAAGTTCTCAAATTATTTGTATGTTTCAAGTTTGTTTAATGTACTCAAAGATACGTCAAAAGTATCAAAGCTTCCAATTATTAACCATATTTAGCAGGCTTGTTTGTCTGCCTACTAACTCTATAGTATACCATTCGTTCTATGGTTTTTCCAAATAATTTGAAGCAGCCTTCCTCAACACCACATTTCAAAGGCATCAATATTAGCTTTTTCATTTTGAGTGATAGTTCAACTTTCACTTCCAAACAGATATTTTAATAAGGCTAAACTGCTTATAATCCTTATTTTAATTATTTGTTTGCGACGTTTTAGTCTTTCCATATAATCTTGAGATCCATAGCTGCTGATCATGTCATTGTTAGGCTTTTCGTATTTCCTTCCAGCTTGATTATTTAATAGTGATCATCGAACCTAGAAAGTTAACCATTTTTTATATTTACAATAATCTTACAGGCCTCTGTTATTATTAGTTTTTGGATCCTCAGCAACTATTATTAATTTGGTTTTCTTGACATTCAAATATAATCCCATCTTTTCTATCACAACTTCAATCTGATTAACTGTAGTGTCTCAAGTACCTCTTTAGGTTTTTCCAACTGTGTTGTGTCATCAGCATAACAAAAATTGGTCAAGATTTCTTCATTTAATTTCATCCCATTACTGAATTCATTTAGAGTTGACCTCATTATATCTTTTGCATCATAAAAAGTTAACACGTTCGACAAAAGAATGCAACCCTATAAAACTCCTCGTACAAGTTCAAACTAACCACTTTCTCTACTCTATACATTCAGTGGTTGAAGCTTCTAAATAGCGTATTAGAAAAGCCATCTCGTTCATAACTTTCCACGTTCGCTGGTGTTAGACAGCATCGAACGATTTGCTGTAATCAATAAAACATAAACACAGAGTTTGTTTATGTACTCGATAAATTCCGTACCTTTTGATATACAACAGATATTAGCGATCTTATCCTTTGTTCCTCGTCTTTTCTTGTTACAATACTGTTATATTTATATTTTACATCGTAACCTACGACTTTACTAAGTGAAAGAAACTGTTCAATTTATTTTGGTCATCTAGATTCTACTGAAATGTTTATAAAAAAATGTATCCCTCTTTGGCTACTTACTGATATAATATCACACGGAATTTCCTCAGTAACCAGTGACATTCCTATCTTTATAATTTTCAGGTCTTTCTTTACTTCTTCATTTAGTTTTTAATTAGTAGTTCATAACCATATTCACCAAATTGAATGGCACCCGTTTTTTCCTTCTTTTCAAAGAGGTTTTTACTGTATAATATACCATCGATTTTTGATGTCATGCTTTTCAATCAAAATTTTTGTCTTCTGCTCCTTCACTACATTCAGTCCATGTGGTGGTTGGTTTTTTGCAGAGCTATATAATTAATCCTCATGTACATATGATTTGTGTGACCCTCTTATCTTTACGTTTGGGAAGACAATGTTTGGCAGCATCTATAGAATGTCCATCCAGATAATATCAGGTGATTTTTCTACTTCCATCAATATGAGAAGTTTAAGTCGATTCTTAACGTTATATGAATTGCATAAAATTTAATATTTGTCATTATAGTGATATCTATGATAAAATTCGAATTACTAAAATGAATCTAGAGATAATTAACAGTAGAACCGTCAAAGTAAAAAATCATTGTAAGACCGCCAAGTGTAGGAGTACCACGCCACCATTAACAATTACAACGACTGCAGAAATAGACGTGAGTTTACAGTAAAGATAGCAATAGAGGAGACATAATATACGAATACTCCACTTGGACTCTATTAACTATTTTGTATGAAGGTAAATAAATGTTTTGAAAAGTACCACAGAAATTTATTTTACACAATTGTTTCAGAGCATAAAAATATATTTTGCTATAAAGGTTTTTTATGTGAATTTTATTTCTGGCTGGTTCAACTTGAAGGAAACCAATTTATTTTTTAATTATAGCGAACTGCACGAAACTTTATCGTCCGCAAAGGAATGGTAGTGTAAAAAGGAAGATTTAGATGTGCATGTTGTGACATTGTTTTTAATCTTAATTCGGTAGCCTATAGTTTACACAACACGATTACACGTATATTTGAATTCAAATTGAATCAACATAATATATGTAATAAAACAAAACAGTTATCACATTGATATAAATTAAGCATAAATGTAGCGTTTACCTTCTGTCCTTCGTCTCCCATTGGTCCATTTTGTCCGCGAACCCCTCGAGGGCCCTAAAAGTTAAAACAGGGTTTGATATTCATAATTTGAAGTGAGGATGAAAACAAGTATTCAAATTGCGAGATAATTACAACAATACATAAAGGGCGGATTAGTCGGGTAGTCGGGTTCTGTAAAAAAAAACTGTGGTTTTGAAATTGGAACTATACA
The DNA here is from genome assembly GCA_034780555.1 of Coelogynopora nodosa. Lineage (NCBI taxonomy): Eukaryota > Metazoa > Platyhelminthes > Proseriata > Coelogynoporidae > Coelogynopora > Coelogynopora nodosa. Next base: position 16,888 of record JAUZND010041888.1, on the reverse strand, counting down.
ATAGCTATGTATTATTATTTCCTGAAAGGTTGTCTCAAGCAAAAAATGTTTGTTTACAAATTCAAAATGGTATCAAATTATGAAAATTAAAAAATTTCAAGTTAGGGTATTCAAACAATAAAATGAACAGTGGAGTGAATTCATATTCTCCTTACTTAATTTATCTTCTTAAACACATTTAATATAATTGATCAGTATATTTTTAACAAATAAACAATAGTAACCCAATCTCAAGCATCACTTTAGAAAATACGACATATTTATTTTGCTAGGCACATATAATAGATTCTTACAATGGTGCCTAAATTGAAGGAATAAAGAGAGGCTATATCGCTATATTAAAAAATTTAAAACATCACTTCAGGTATCTATTCAATATATATACTAGTTGCGGGTGAACTAAAAATATTCCTACGCGTGCCACTTTATACTGATAGTAAAACATTCTTTTGAAATACTAAGCATTTTACTATTTTGATAGAATTCTTAGTCATTTAAAACAGTTGATTCATATTATTATTAAGTGTGATCAAGTATTCTAATCTATAGTCATTCTGCAAATTCACAATTCAATCTAGTACACGATAACATCACTACCCGATAACAAGAAGACTAGGCCATACCCGTGCTCCAGGACTGCCCCAAGGTCCCACTTGACCCACATCGCCCCAGACGCCCTTCTCGCCGACGGGTCCGCCAATCCCCACGTCACCGGGCGGCCCCACCTTGCCAGGTGCCCCCTCGGGACCCGGGGCCCCTTGCATCCCGGGACTACCACGGCTGCCTCCGTAGCCCATTGGACCATCGGAGCCAGGGGCGCCACGAACTCCACGTTTGCCCTGCTCCCCCATCAGTCCCTCCGTTCCGCGCTCACCGCGTCGACCTTTGTGTGGAAATGGGACACAGGCAGTTTAGAATGAAATTATATGATCACTGGATAGATTTACTTCGAGTATACAATATATCGTTTGCTGCATGATTTATAAAGTGATCAATATCATCTGAGATTTAACTGTAAATTGTTTTATTAGTACAGGCACAAGCTAGGAGTTAAATATGTATGATAGCCGAGATGGTCTTTCTTTGGCTTTATACCTAAACGTGTATTTATCACCAAAAACGCATAAACTCATGTGTTTATCACCAAAATCACACTTTTAGGTATTAAATCGCACTATTTTTAATTAAAAAACTCTCTCAGCCAACTCCATCTGCTTTTAATTAGTCAAATTAATTTAATGTCTAGTCAAAGGATCATATTGATCATATGATTATTCAAATTGAACTACTTGCGAATATCAAAGGGTTATTAAAATGATAAACCATTAATTTTACCAACCATTTTCCATTCATACATACAAATTAATGTGCAGACTATAATAATAAAATAATACAATATGTAATAATTAAAAATAATGATTTACAAGTATGTCCATTACATCAACAACATATTTATTAATTGAAATTATAAATCAATTGGATGTTTATCTTGTTACACGCATTATATGGATAATAATTAAAAACACAAAATATAGCCTCTAGCGTATACTAATTATTGAACTGAAGCAAGGCGAGGCCAACGGCTATTGTTTTACACATAACATAAACTTTAGATATATTTAGATAATGTAGACATCAATGCGCCAAAAAAACAGTAATCAACCTTTTATTCCTTCCTGTCCGGGCATGCCTTGGGGTCCTTGAAGTCCAGAACTGCCATCAGGTCCCTTAGGTCCAGTAGCACCCATCTGTCCCTCTTCACCAACCAAACCTCGGACGCCACTCTTCCCGGGCATTCCCTGGCGCCCTCGGTCCCCTTGCTCCCCCTTGGAACCAACAGGTCCAAGAGGGCCGGAAGAACCACGATTTCCCGCAAAACCGGGCAACCCATGTGGACCACGACCTGACCTCGGGCCTTGAAATCCTGGTTCGCCCTTGGGTCCTGGTTCTCCTGGGCCACCCTTTGGTCCTTCCGGTCCCTCAAACCCCTGAGAACCCATCCCGCCTACTGGTCCTATCTCTCCTGGGCCGCCAGCAGGGCCGTCGGTTCCGGGAACACCCTGAAGGATAATGACAATATATGAGCACATCTTGGTGATATAGCATGAGCTTCACCGTTGTAATTGAATGATTATCAAAATTATTTAAAAAATGTTATTTATACCTCTTTTCTAAGACACTATTTTGAAGGCATCAGAGCCACATTGTAATGATAAAAATAATTGTAATAAATGTGAGATATATACGGTGTACCATTTACATTTTACTGATATTTACCGAAATTTTCAAATATGATTAGTTATTACAATCCTCCTGGCCTTGCCATCATCGTTTTCACATCGTTATTGATTTTCATTCCATCATTAAGTCTCGGCATGACGTACACAAAAGACAGAGCGTGACAATTTGTCAACCACTTCTTTTCTCAGGTTCTTCTTTTTATTATTTTTTTATTTTTTGTGTTGTGGTGTTGCGGATTTGAATAGAATGTGTTCATTTACTATTAGCAATCTGTTTAGCAATAACTTATATCAGTCTGCTAACATATTTTCACATCATGAGATTGACCAATCATATTGACTGAAATAGTCGACAACAATCAGATTAGCTCATACGATTTTTTCTATTTGGCGTCATCATATGACATATTAGTTAATGCTAACTGATATTAGTTTCGAAAATCAGTGACTTACTTGTTAATTGCTCACTCAGTTAATGTAGGAGTCGTAACCACAGTGCAAAGACAATGAAAATACAAAAACAACGAAAATGACAACTCGGAAGGATGCTAAGACTACATCGATGTGAGTCTTGAATTATGGAAAGTTTATATTATATTAGCACTATACTAGACCTATTTTATTTCCATGTTTATCACATAAATTCTAGAACATAACTCAATTTCGGGTAACAGTTATTAATTCAGTAGAACAGCTGATTGCCTCAGATACCAGCCCCCACACTGCAGGACTCTACAACCTAACCGAGGCGGGATCATTACGCTATTTCATTCTTAGACTCGTTGACCACCAGTTGACCAATACTCGTTGATTAACGGTAATAAATAGAGTCATCGTGATTTAGTAAAAGATTTTCATTATCGATCTGTTCATTTATTTCTTGGTAATATATAGAAAATGTTGTAATTATTTTACACTATTCATCATTTTTATTTCAGTGTTCAGGTTATATTGTTTTTACTTTACAGATGTTGTTTTGTGTTATTTTAATTTATTGACATATGATAAAGAGAATTAGTTCTCGAAAACGCGCTAGACAATAAAAATCAATTTTTTCTGCATTTAGTTTGAATGTTTTTATTTTTTCCATGTTTAAAATTATTTGTTTTAGGTATATCTACATGCAATTGCCCTAAAGTAATATTACGTATTTTTTAATTTATTTCAATTGAAATAATGCAATTTAAAAAGGAAGTTAAATTTTTTATCGAAATACAGTATTGCTTTTTTTCGAAGAAAAATGCTATACTAAAAGAAATTGCTACTTTTTGTAATTTTAGCTTTCGCTGAAATATACACGATCATTTCACGATGAAATACACTATTATATGTTAAGTAATAATAGCCTAACGTTTAAACGTTACCGACATTCCATTATGTTTAATGTTATCTGATTTTTGTAAATAAAAGTATGGACTTCATTTTCAATAATTTATAATAATAATAATAATAAAGTGTTTTATTGGGAAAATAAGCGAAAATATGGACATTTACATAAACCTTGAAAATATAGTACAGACATAAAGGATAAAAAAAATTATGAAAATGATCATTATAAAAAATATGTAGGCTATAATATAATGTAATATCAATTAGAGAGAAGCATTAATAATGATAGTTGTTTTGGGGATGAAAGAGTTAATTGGTTTAGGAAAGTGGTTGAAGGAAATGTTTTGATCTTGAAAGGATATTTGGAATAAGCGGGTGGAGAGCATGTGCATTGTTTTTATGAGCTTGCAGATAAAGTTTTTTAGCGAGAGAAGATCTCCTGGAAGCTATAGATGAGATGTTTAGGTCGTCAGGGATATTTTCTGGGTAGTATATCATCCAGATAACTCTTCTCTGGAATTTTTCGATGATTTCAGATTCTTTTTGGTTAACACCGATAAGGAGAGGCGAGCCATATTCAATAATGATACGAATATTGGAGAATTAAATTTTTAGGAGAGCTCTTTTATCAATGATATTTTTAAGTCGGCGGAGAGGGTATAGTTTTTTAGATGCAACTTTTATGGTAGCAGATATGTGAGTCTTCCATTTTCTGTTTAAGCTGATGTTAACTCATAGAAGTTTGATGTTGCCACAGTATAATGGGTTGTTTGTGGACTATAATTGCTTTTTATTTTCCATAATTATATACATGCAGAAGTAATCAACTAAAAAACCCGTAAATGGAATATAACCTTCAATTTAAATTGTAATCTTACAATTCGGCCTTGAGGTCCGGCCTGCCCCCTTGGACCGCTCTCTCCAATTGCTCCACGCAGGCCGATTGTCCCTTTGGCTCCTATTGGTCCTTCCCTGCCCTTAAATCCGAAGTCACCTACTTTTCCTTTAATTCCGAGATCTCCTGAAATACCCTGAAAACGAGCAGATGTCAAAAAAAACTAATTTAAACATTTTATTATAATACAATAAAAAGAAAATTTGTTAATATGTCTGAATAGGATAATAATGTATTGAATTAAATAAAGAATATTTAAATTTTCGATGAAAATACCATCCTCAGAAACTAAATTGTATAAAAATATAAGGTCGAACTAAATTTATTTACTGGTTAGAATGACATTTGTGATCATTCGAAAAATGTTACTAATTTAATTCTTCTATCTTAGATTCGCAATTAGATTCTTCAAATTTTTAAATTTGCATATTTACCGAGCTATTTTTAAATTTAACGTTTATGTCATGATTCTGTAAATCATGAAAATGCAGCTAGACATAATAATACGAAATACATCGAAGCATTATAATGTTATCATTCTTTACAGTTATTATTATTCTACCTAAATAAATTAAAAATGAAAGTAACACTTCATAGTTTCATTGACCTATCAAAATCCACAGCTAAATTCACACCTGTATTCCTCGACCACCAGCCGGACCCTTGAATCCTCCCTCGCCGTCAGGACCGGTAGTACCAACGAGTCCAATGGAACCCTTTAATCCGAATTTCCCCGTTTCGCCTGTCTCACCGTCCTCGCCGAGAGGACCAATGGGTCCACGAGATCCCAGGGCTCCCGGATAGCCTTGCATCCCCGTTAGTCCGAGAGAGCCAAAAGGACCGGGCATACCGAGTGATCCGGGGAATCCGGAGGGACCGCGATCTCCAGGACTTCCCTGCCAAATAGAATGACAGTTTCATGAAGTTATAAACAATTTTAACCCAAAATATCATAATATTGTTAATATAATTTGGGAATTGCTTTTATAGTTAAGAAATATCTGATTTTTCGACGAGTACTTAACGAAATATAATATCAAATACATGAATATTGTAATTATTGACTTAATTTTCAATTAAAAAATGAGTATTAATGTAAATTTATTGTAGAAAAACGTTGCTGCCCTGAAACAAAATAGGACAGTTTTACTACATCCCTTATTATTGTAGTATTGGTTTTTAATAATGTCTACTAGACAATTAATAGATAACAGATAATCCACAATCCATTCAATAAATAACCATAAGGTTAAATGTGAATTAAAAAAAGATAGATCATAAATCTCGTTCAATTCTCGCTCAATTCCAAAAGAGTTTTAACCGCTTTTATTTTATTTGTTTGAAATCGGGGTCTTAAGATAACGTTTGTAGAATGTTGTTTAATCTTAGCAATTTATTTTAAAGTTTTTGTTATATTTCAGCCTTTCAAATGTATGCATGTTTTCCACTTTCGTTACAAAAACAATTATATTCACCCGGGAAGATGTAATCATAATTGTCGAAAATATTATTAAATTTAATAATTAATGTTCCTTGGTCAATAAAATATATTTTTTCTGAGGAAAATCTTTTGCCACTATAAAATATTTTAAATTGAGAAAAACAACTAAAATTGCTTTTTTTATATTATAATTATATTATCAGGTACATATATAGATAGTAAATTCTATATTGAAATAATTACAAATTGTAATTAATAATTACAAATTGCATTAATAATTACAAATTGTATTACCTAATAATTACAAATTGTATTAATAATTAATAATTACCAATAGTATTAATAATTACAAATTGTATTAATAATTCAAAATTATATATACAATACAATTCAAAATTGCGTAAATAAATAAAAATTAATTTGATAAAAACTAAAATTTTAAAACAATAATAAGGAATTTGACAAAACTAAAATTGTAAAAAATAAAATATTAATTATATAAATAATTATATATTGTGTAAAAAATCGAAAATCAAAAATGGTATAAATTATTTCAAACATATAAATTAAAGTTTTACTAATATTATTGTAAACAATAAAATTTAATTATCTGCGTCTAGTCTGTTTTAATTTATTCCAAAAAATATTATAATCACTCTTTTTCTCATAAGGCTAAGTTTGGTAAAACAAACAATATTAGTAAATTGTCTAAATGTTAAAAGTTTAAAATTATTTATTATTTATATTTATGAACATTATGAATATCAAATTGTATAGCTAACTGTACAGAATAATACACCATAAAAGAATTATATGGAAATTTATCCCAAAATATTATAATGAATGAATACATTATACAAAGTTATTTCCAGATTGGAACGTAAATAGAAAACACTTTACTCAATACAATAAAACTTTATAATACAAAGATGTTTAATAATAATTGTCCAGTGTTATTTAATTCGACTATTGGAATTTATGTAATACGTAACACAGTTATGATATAGAAATGTATTAAACATACAATTGTAAGAGTGACCATCTCTCCAAATGTCTCATTTTCACTCGAACGACTTCCGGCGAATGCACGTGGACCTTTAACCATTTCACGCGGTCTCTTCAAATACTGATTAGCATCTGTCGGAGGCTGAAAGAAAAATCGATTTAAACACTTTTTTCAATTTTCAAAATATTTCATATAAACATGAGTTTTGTAAAATAACTAAACTTATAACAATTGAAATTTTAATGAAATAAAATTTCCATCGAATGTTCTTTTGTTCTTTTGTTGATTAGTTATATGTATTATATAACTTTTTACAAACTTATGAAAAATAAATTAATCGGATACATAGATTCGTTTATATTTGAATTGCTTAATAATTTAATAAAAACATATATACAATTAAACATATAAGTAAGTAAATACTGAAATATATCATGTAAAAAATAATATATTAACAAATATATTTCATGTAAAAAAATCAATAATATTTAAAATAATCTAAACAAAATAATCATATGCACAATCAATTGGTATTCCCATAAATTGACATCCCTCCAAAATATCCCCACACCTTTCCAGGAGGTCCTGGTTTGCCTGGAGCTCCATTGAGGCCGTCACTCCCGGGGTCTCCGGGGGGTCCGCGGGGTCCTGGGGGCCCGGGCATTCCTACGGCTCCCCGGCCACCAATGCGCGGTGGCGCAGTCGGCGGAACGGGTGTAGTTACCACCACCTCCTCCTCCTCCTCTCCGCCGCCGCCAATACTGAATTCTTCCGATTGTAGCAGCGGGAAGACGTTGGCTGGCTTCTCGTCTTCGGGTGCACGCAACCGGGGTGGCGGGGGTGTCGGGTAATCCCCTAAATCTAAGCTCTATATGTAAAGAGTTGTATATATAAAAGTAATGTGCATGATTTTGTGGTAAATACGTGCATAGCATGAAGAACAAGTGCAGAATCAAATATTTGTTTTTTTGAATATTTTAAATAATTATTTATTATTATCAAATTTTGCATGCAATAATAGAAGTATCCATCCATATTTTCTATTAATACACCACAAACATAAAATACATATTCACCTAATTAACTTTAAAGTCATTTATCATGCCATGCTTATAGTAGAATGCAAGATAAACCTTATTTTCATCGTGCAATATAAATTTGTACCAAGCAAATAATTGCTTTCAATGCTACATATTATTTTTTGTTAATTTTTGTTTATGTTTTCACTGAAATCCTCAATCACAAAACATAATGTATAGGTACCCTCTAAGCATAAATAAAAATTCAGTCAAAATCATAATTCACTCACACAAACTGCAACACGAACGATTTTCTTATTATAAAAATAAAGATTGTTTTATATAATGTCATACATTGTTACCACCATAAGTTAAACTATTGGAGCGCATAGCTTTTTGTTACTGCCACATCAGTAACATATATATATATATATATAAATAATAATCATACACATCATCTGTGCGGAGTAAAATCAAAGGAAATTCTATGTATTATGGTGCTGGTTTTCATAATTAAGGCGTCAAATTATTTAAAGTAATTAAATTATGCATGTTTTGATATTTGAACATTCAATAAAAGTTTATAAAATGTATTTTTCATGATTGTTAAAAGTCATTGCGCGATGTCATGAAGTAATCAATTTTTTAAATAATTTATGGTACATTTGTATATAGGCATATACAAATACTTGCTCAATAAATTGTCTAGGTCATTCAAGGTTACCGCTTGACGCTATCAAACATACAATACATGATATTGTCATAAATATAAAAATTGTTAAATACATGTGTGCATTTATGTTACATGGAGTAAAACAATGCATTACCATCTTGTATGGAAATACCTATTGAGCACTTTCATAATTTTTTTTATTAATTTAATAATCATCATTAAATTCATAGATATTAAAATTATTTAATACTACTAAATGTGAATTTTGAAAAATAATCAAAACTTATGTGATAAAAGAAAAAACTTAATTTTTTTTAATAAAATAAAAAAGAGAAACGTAGCCAAATAGTTAGAATCTGAATTTAAGTAGAATGTCGTTTCTTTATATAGTAATATTTTAAACATGACAATTACACTGATCATGAAGTACGTGTACTTCAACAAAATAATAAGTATTATAATTAAATATATATATATATATAAGTAAATATTTATAGGTATGCACCATAACATTTTGTAACTAAAAAAATTCCATATGCACCATTACAATATGTTATATTTATGCTCAGAGTGGTTTCTATATACAAAATATATAGTACACAATAACCATATGTTTTTTCTAATAACAAGTATTTAACCTAATTTTATTTTTACTTTCAGCTAACTTTGTTGTCTGTCTTTGGGACGGATATATTGTAATGTCGTTGTTAAACTATGGTGGTGGACTGACAGGAATTACCTGACGATATAATCGACTATGTTATGGAAAATGTGAAATTGATTGAAGATGACGACGAAAAGTTAAAACAGAAAAAATAATCCGAAAACACAGCGAAAAAAATAGGTGGTTGCATTTTAGATTATCTTCAAATAAAGTATCAAAATCGTCGTTTGAACAGTGGACCGTCGAAGAAATATGTCAACGTCTACCCTTATACTTCTTTGTGGAAGTGTGCAATCAAAAGAAACCAGAGTTTTGAACTCTCTGCAAGCAATGAACAAGCAATACTGATTTCTACAAGATAGACGTTTTAGAGAAGTTTTCTTCGTTTATAATGAATGGAGCTCGAAGAACAATCCAGATGGGATGATGAGGATGAATGTCAAACCCAAATGGGTGAGGGAGGTGAGTTACGACGATAATAATCGTTGTCCTGTCTAGTATTTGAAGATGAATGTAATTTTCATATGATATAAGAAAAAAACGTTTTATCGAAACCTTTCACCTATCGTGCTACAAATAATAGATTTTAGGATGTGCATATGCATGTGGGAGCATAATTACGCTGCAAAATTATACCAAAGACACTTTGGATAAGGCAGGATATCGAGAATATTACACTCTTCATGGTCTGCTAAGGACATGAACTTCACGACTTTTTAATGCTTACGTACTAGAGCATATTATCAAGAAGCTCATACGCTCAAACAATCAAACAAAGCCGTTTATGAGCCCTTTATGAGTGAATATTTTAACTTCGCGTAAGAATATGGTTGCGCAGGTGACTTCTGGAGATGCATCAAAAGTCGATGCCTGCAGTTGTTCGACTTTGAAGAATTGTTCAACCGACCAATCAACAACTGCTCCTGTTATGCAACCAAAAAAGATGCGCAGTAAGAAGGTTCACGTATCAGTTTGTTTCAGTGTCAGTGATTAAAATAGAAATGTTCTCGATTTGAGCGTAATAAGTATAAATATGTGGTTTGCTCTGTTTTTTATTGAAATTGTTCAGATATGTCTCATATTGTCTACCGGGTCGATTTCTTAGCAATAATGTAACAAAATCATTTTTGTTTTCTGACTGCAATTTATTTTAAATATTATTTTAAAAATTCACCTTCAAGTTAAAATTTGGCAATATCATAATAGAATTAGAAAATATTTAAATAAAAATGTTGTACTCTATATCCTATTGTGTACTATATACATAAATAACAATATAATAGGGTATAGTATTATTTCTCATTCCGTGGTCAGTAAGGATATATTTTACTTACCAGTTCACTGAAATCTGAAATAATTTTTGCAGAAAAATACATGATTTGTTAAATTGTTTGACAAATCTAATTTACACCCAGTAAATACATGATATATGTAAAAAATACATTTAATGCTACAAAAAGGCATTAATTTGATGGACAAATATCTTATGAACAGTTTAGATCACGGATTGGTGTTAAAATGAAGACTTAAGATATTTCATAATTTTAAAAATCATTCAAAAAGATATTCAATATGAAATTGATTTCGCTTTATTTGATTTACGGGATTCGAACCCATGACCTTTTGGTTTCAATTACTTATTACTATAAGCCATGTGTTCACCCGGTGGATATTGCGATCTAATTGGATATTGATCAATCTATACCACTTTGTAATGTACTTAAATCAAAATCCTGCCATTCTGCATACCCACCCATATTGAAATGTTATTAATTAAATATGTCGATAAAAATATAGATAAAAATGATGGGGATTACAGTGTTGAAATTTTTTTAACATTTTCATGATATAAATGCGCACATTTTATAAAAATAATAAAAGAAAAAATTTGACTGCATATATTTTGCCATATTTTGAGCGTTACATATACTTTCAAAAAATGTAAAAATAGTCGGTTTATAAAATGGTAACAGACATGTAAATAAATTGCCGCTAAAATAATAAAGGTTGTCTCTTTTTTAGCTTCATATATCTTTTTGACATTTATCGTCTATTATTGGTCTATTAAAACAATAACAAAAATTTATAAAGAAGAGGTTAGGGGCTAAAATAATTACAAGATGATAGGAATTTAATTAACAAAGTTTAGTATTATTATTAAAGTTGCATACCTGAGAAGTCTTGTGAGAATGCATAACCGGTAAATCCTACTAAAATTATACATATCCTGGCCAAAATAAAGGAATTCATCCTGGTTGAAATTGGTTTGTCAATTACACTCTTATCAAAACGTGGAACACCACCACGCTTCACAAATCACCACAGAGCACAGTCGTTGATAACAACTGGCTGGTCACACTATTCGGCCACTTCCAGTGCTGCTCAATTGCTATATTGTTGGCGGCGATTTATACTACTGGCAGATCAGATCCAAGAAAGTAAATAGAACTTTCCCCATAGATCGATTGACAGCGGCGTAACCTACACTTCTTATGGGGAGCTGCTTCTCTACTTTTGACTAGAGGAGAAGTATGTGCCTCTTCCCAATGACACGTATTGGTTGGTCTATGTAGCCTTCACGTAATGGTCGAAGACTGCGCTGTATAATATTCTGCATTGATAGCGTGGCAGAAAAAGATATATCGGCTGGTATAGATACAGACAGGCCCTATACTGTTTTTCACCTTATAGCAGCACAAGATTATTTAAGCTCTCTCTGGAGAGCTTTTTGGATTACTTTGCCTGGGCGCCCATGTCTAAAGATGCTTGTCATACTGCTTGCTGCGTGTATAGTTTGCATACCGGCTTGCTTTTATAGGAAGTTGTTGCATATAGGGGAGAATACACCAAAAGAGGAGAAATAGCAAAAGGACGGGGGTAGGCCTATTACTGGATGTTAAATGTAAAATTATGTCAGAATGAACCCTCATTCAGCATCTCCAGATACGGATTCTCGAAAGTAATGTATATACACGTATATAACTTCTTAACAAGTACGTATTGATCCAAATGTCTCCATACATTTTACATTGGAATACATCATTATATATATATAGCATAGAAAATTATAGTAAATCTAGAAATTGAGACTTAACAAAGACAATTTAAAACAATTTAAAAAATATTAAAATACTAATGGCACGACAAATAAGTGCAATGTGTATATGTATTCATTATAAAACGTAAGAATATATTTTAGAAAATTAATTAAATGAAAAACTCGATATACAGTACATTTGTTGTTGATAACATCAGCCCATCACTTTTGGCCTCGCACCCAATAACAATAAGTATTTTCTGTTATATATTCCTAGTATAATTATCATTAGTAAAATTGTAGTGCTATAACAAAAAAATATGTGATTTCATTAATAAAAAATGTAAATATATATCATATCTATATATAACTCCGTACAAAGTTTTACTTTAGTTATTTTATCGCTTTGCTTACTTGAATAAAAACGAAACAACAGACGGGATATAGATGAATAAACAATAAAATCGGGATAAGCAACAAAGTAAAACATTTCAAACCTTTTTTCTAAATTTCGACAAATGGCTTCGCTGTTCTATTGACTTTCTATACATGTCAGAAAACAGGGCCGCAAAGTTTTAAAATAACGTAAATATAGTAAACATGATCAGCTACTACTATCATCTACTACTATTATACTAAAGCAGTTGGCTATCATATGGAAAAGTATCACGATCAATTTCTTTCCCAGACTTGATTTACCAAATAAGATTTTCGGCAGTGGTGCAATTCTTCTCTATAGACACACATATAATTCTTTGACACATATATAATTACATATATATTACATATTTCTGAAACACTTCTAGATACATCAAAATTTCTCAAAATGCAGAGCCAAGAAAGCTGATAAAAATGCTAATTTTTAGCTAACAATAAATTACAATTTCCAATTGACAAAAGAAATCACGAAATTGATTAACTTTATGAGTTAGGACATTATAAAAATGATGTCGGCGCAGATAGAAAAGAAACGAATTTAATAAATATGATCGGGAGGCGTGACAGCAACTAAGAGCAATCAGCAGAGCAACGCAAATTATAATGGCAGAGATATTTTACTTTTCGACATGTGCGCTTAACGATAATAAAACTGAGGAGTATAAGTCACCAATCAGTGAATACTTACATGAGGCGCTTACCGACCTTTTTTTAAAAAAATTTAAGTCGAAGAAAGAAACGTTACATCCGAAAAGAATAATATTTTTATATGTTTTGATAGATATTGATTATTCACAGTAAAATTTAAATAACTATATCCTTAGCAATTTTGTTTTGCAACGTTGGATATTTTTTATGAAAAAATTTAATCGAGTGAATATGATAGAATCATAAATACTTTAAATTTCAGCTATATATATACTGCAACAATTTTCAATTCGATAAGTAAAAGATTTTTTTTAACTGCTCACAGGTTACTTACAAAAAAAGCACTTGACTTAACTTAGTATAAGAACCAAACTATTGCAAAATATGTTATATTTTTATATACATATTAAAATCCGTCAAAATGTGGTTTTTAATATAAAGCACTTTATATAACTCCTATTTCAGGAATTTCCATAGATTTAAACAATAGTAACTAACATAGTGGTGTATTGTAGCTATATTTTAAATCTATGGGAATTTCTAAAATTTTAAACTTAATTTTTTAAATTCAAATATCAAGTTATACTTTTAAATTTAAATTTAAATACTATAATTATATAAAATAAATATGTAAATTTATTTTATTTCATATAAATTAATTTTTTTAAATGTATTTTTAATGTATTTTAATAGCTAAGTTATAAGAACTGATATATTATTTACCAATAATGTAAACACCTTTATAATTAATAAAAATATATAAGTAGTATGGAACAGGTCTCACGAGCGCACTACGTGTCATCTTCTGATTGGTCAAGAATGACGTAACGCCCCAGTTTCGATTTCGATTTTTAAAAATTTCTCAAAAGAGAAAGTGAAACAACTACTCAATCATCCCCCGCAGTTTCCGTATAAAAAAATTATTTTGAATTCTCGCGCTACTTTTTTTGAGAAATTTTCAACCAATGAAAATCGAGTATTTTTGGTTTCTATGGCTTTCTTTATTCTAATTTAAACAAAAACAAGGTGAGTGTAGTTTCCACTTGATTCAAGGTCACAGAGTTCGATGTTGCCAATTAGAAAGTAATCAAAGGTACCCTATTGTTAGTAATCTAACATTAAGTACAATTATTAATTTTTCACAATACGATGCATTACAGCCATATAATGTCCGATCAGGATGATTTCAAAAGAGATTATGACTAAGTCAAGGTTGGTGAGTATGATTTTTTTACTTACAAATTGATCAGAGATACCCTAATGGTAATAATCGATCATTCACGTACAATTATTGATTTTTCCCAATACGAAGCATTGTAACCATTATATTGTCCGATACGGCGGATTTCAATAAAGATTCCGACTAAGTCGGAGTCGTCGAGATCGATTTTGCTACTTGGAAATCGGTCATTCGAGTACATTTATTGATTTTTCTGAATACGATGCGTTGCAGGCATGATTCGAAGATTACGCCCTTCATGCCGACTAAAGAAAGTTAAGAAACTGATTTCAGATATGCTATATAGTATTAAAGCGCTATACGTAAATACTATAAGAATACTATAAGTTTACTATAAGTATACTACAAGTATACTACAAGTATACTATAAGTATACTACAAGTATACTATAA
The DNA here is from genome assembly GCA_034780555.1 of Coelogynopora nodosa. Taxonomy (NCBI): domain Eukaryota; kingdom Metazoa; phylum Platyhelminthes; order Proseriata; family Coelogynoporidae; genus Coelogynopora; species Coelogynopora nodosa. The sequence goes on along the minus strand of JAUZND010041888.1, from coordinate 1,866 downwards.
GTATACTTTATTTATACTATAAATATACTTTAAGTGTACTATAAGTATACCATATATTTACTTCTACCAAAACACACGCAGGCACATTGATGCATTCAACTCCATATACCTTGAAGTTCAATCTCACTTATTCTCTTGTCAGAAATTATTTCAGTAGAGTTTAATACCCTTAAATCGCTAAACTCTTAATGTTTAATATTCTAAAATTACTAAACTCCTAAATTTATAAACTCCATCTAGACTCCATAAAAATTAAAATCCCTAAACTCCTAATCTTTAAAAATCCCTGACTTGATATCGAAATATGTACCAACTTCTTTTTATTGCTTCTTCCGACAGGCAGTGTTGGGATATCGTGGTGTTATTATTGGAGCTTAGTAAATCTTCCATTGTTATATATATTAATCATAACAGTTTATCTTTGATACAGCTGTTCAAAAATGGCAAATGAGGATGAATCTTTTGTTTCACAATTATTTTATATTTTTCAGTGTGCGCGAGGATGCTCTATTTTCCCCAATATCTTCCAGCTGAATATTTCCAGCCAGGAATGAATTAGACTAATTGAAACACTTAACCGGGTTATGGAAGTGTATTTTGTTTTGAATATCGCCATGTTTCTTGTTATCATCGCCATAATCAATATCCAGTTTGTTAGAGATGAACCCTTCCTCTTCAGACTTATCTCCCTCCTCTTTCTCTTCAGACTCTTCACTCTCCACATACTGATGCCTGTATTTGCGTTTCATATTTATTGTAGTAGAATTTTCTTCTTCCTCTACTTAATCGCTCTCAATCAAATGCTTGTTGCGATTAACAAATTTTGATGGCGTTTCGAAACGTGCTGTCGAAATGTTTAGATAAAATTTTAGAAAATACTGTATCATTGTTTATAGACTTAGGCCTATAATCAAGAAAGTAATTCTAGACTAAATATATTCATGAGCATATAAAAATGGATATCCGACTCAAGCACAATGCTAGTATGACTGTTGCTGGCCCATCAATATCAGAAAATACTACATTTGTGAAAAATTTACTGCGATCTTGGATTACAAGAACAGAAAGTTTACTATTCATTGGTTTACAAGAACAGACTATAAGGTGCCGTATGACCTTGTCAGTTTTATCAAAATATTTGAAAAGGTCTGCCTGAGTCGTTTGATATTTTAAAACCACATGATTGTGTTGTACATGATGATTTGATGAAGTTGGAGAAAACTTCTCGACCAATAAGCGCTATGTTTACAATAATGGTCCATCACCTACCCTTTTTCACCATTAATATTACTCAAAATATGTTTGTAACAGGAAAGGAGGCACATATTCGATTACTAAATACCCAGTATCTTTTCATGTTTAAGAATCTGATAAATGTCAGCCAAATGAATCACCTGGGTCGTCAAATGTATCCTTAAGAACAAAAATTTCTTATCTCTGTCATCAAGGATATTGTGCACGAAAATCTTCATGCCTAGCTATTTTTAGATCTACATCAGACGACACCTGAATATTTACGATGTCTACCTAACAATGGAACAAACTAGCAAACATTATAAACTGGAATATGGGCTAAGCAAGACTGCTAAAATTGCTAAAATGAACTAATCACTAATTCGCATAAGTGAAGCCAATTTTGAGGCTATGAAAAAACACGCTCCGAATTATAATAAGGAGGAGAACCAACTCTTTAGGAAAGTTCTACCTCCAGGTCAATAACTTAAAAATTCTTGCTCATAATTTACTAGAAGCCGAGCGTAGACAAGAGCAAGAAAATCAGCAAAGTAGTATAGAATGTGGATCTCTGCGTCATCCCCCCTTCCCCCCCACTCCCCCCCTACCCCCTCCCGAAACCGAAACCAAATC